>PVJA010052227.1:0-12513 GCA_004027025.1 Myocastor coypus
TTTCTTTCTTTCTTTCTTTACTTCAGCAGTTATTTCTGGTCTGATTTCGTTTATACATGTCTACCTTTATTTCTTTACTTCAGATGCTATTAATTCTGAGGTTTCAGCTCTGTAATTCCCATTTTCTTTTAAGTTGGTTCCTTGTGCATTTATTCTGGGTGGGCCTGGGGCCTGAGATTGCATCTTGCTCCTTCTCTGTCATTTTGTATAGCACTGTCCTTTGCCCTTTGGTGTAGAGTTCTGGTGCAGTTATGCAGTTAGCACTTACTGAAATTCAGGTCCAGAGCCACCAAGTTGGAACCTGGCCAGATGTGCTGGCTAAATCTGGCTACTCTGTTCTGATTCTTCCTGTTGCTGCTCATGGAAGTAACCCGCTGTGCTCCTCTAGCAAGATGTTCAGCTTCTGGATTAATTGGGAGGGTCTGAACCCAGCCTTTCTGCAGAGAATTTTGCTGCATGGTTCCATAGGAGATGCTAGGTCTGGGCTTTCAAAAAACACCTATAAGCACCTTTTGTGAGACTATTGGAGGGGAAGTATCCAGTGGGTGCAGGCAGGCAGAAAGGTCCCTACCTCCATGCATGCAGTGGCATCTGGGTTCAGCTTGGGCAGGGGATCCAGTGGGTGTAGGCAGGTGGAGAAGTCCCTACCTACATGCACGCACAGGGGTGGCTAGGTTGCGGGTGGACGGGAGATCCGGTTCCTGATCCATTTTAATTAAAGAGGTGCTGCATGTTCAAACTAAGACCTTTCATTTCTGGGTCAATTTTCATGCTGTTCCACCCTTTCCATACTTCTGCCTACTTTGTGTTTCTCTTAGAGAATCCTAGGCTTGGAATAATGGACTTTTGGTATTGTAACTGAAATTCAGCCCACCCACTCCAGCATGGTAGCCTCACACTGGGTTGTAGCAAAAGACAGTAGAATTGGATAGGTTTTATTTCTGCAGGAGCTAAACATTCCAACTATAATTTTGCAAACTACACTATACTACAATAGCTAGTTGGACATAAATGTCCTCAGGATATTTTGCTTTATTTAAAGCATCTGTTTAAGTCAATCTTTAATGAATTTGCAAAGAAGTACATTTGAGCATTTTAATACAGCTTGATGGCATCTGAATTTATGTCTTTAATTTTAAACATTTTATAACAAACTTTTAAAAAAAGCAAACACATAATAAATAAATAAATAAATAAATAAATAAATAAATAAATAAAAGCTTGTCATTTCTCCCTCTCCTCAGCCTCTGACAACAGCTTTTCCACTTTCTGTTGCTGCCCATTTGGCTGCCCTAGTTGCTCCATTAAATGTATCATGTAGTACTGTGCAACTAGATTATGTCATTGATCATAATCTCATTCACATTGATCAAAGTTGTAGCATGTTTCTTTTACAAGGCTAACTCGTGTTCCCTGTGTGGATGAACTTCATTTTGCTTATCCCTTTATTTGTCACTGGACACTTGGGTTGCTTTCATGTCTTGTGTACTGTGAATAGTGCTAGTACTATGGAAATGGGGTGCAATATCTGCTTGCAATACTGCTTTCAGTAATCTGGATACACTTGAGCAAGTGGAAGTGAAGGACCAAATGTGAAACTGAATACCATTTTCCAGGTGCTTTCCATTGCCACCAAGAAGGCAAAGAAAGGGATTCTAATTCTTCCATATTCAATGAACATCTTAACTTTGTGTATTTTTTTAAAAAATAATAATAATTCTCTGCTTAGGTGGTGCACGATGGCCAGAGTTCAATCACTGGCATGCCATGCCGGACTTGCCCTTAGGGAGTGCTGAGATTGCACCTGAGACTGGGCATGGTGGTGCTTGCCTGTAATCTCAGCGCTTGGGAGGCTGAAAATAGGATCACAATGAGTCTGATCTGTGTAGTGAGACCCTGTAGAGCCTGCACTAAATACATTAAAAAATAATAATCATTCTAACGTATGTGAGACAATGTCTCACAGTGTTTTAAAGTTTTGTTTTTCTAAAGGTTAGTAATATTATGAGCGTTTTCTTTTTATTATATCTTTTCTTACACTATTTGGCATAAAATGTTTTTAAGTAACAGTATTCTGTACTTTATGAAGATGACAAGTTCTCTCTCACAAACAAATTCCTGGTAAATGTTGTAAGGTATAATGATATTAAACTCTACCCAAAGTTCGATATACTAGTACTACCATTGTGCTAGTTTTCCAAAGAGTCAAGGACATTACTTTGAAAATATTAATATTGGCTACTCTCATGTCTTTTGTTCTAATTCTTGAATTACTTTGTTTTAATCAAGAAGTACTTTCAAACATCTACAAGCTTTGGTTTTTCAAAACTGTACTACAAGTTAGAGCGAAACACATACCTTTTCTCATGAGATGAGAGCAAGCAATAACCATGGTCCTGAGGAAGAAGACATAGTAAATGGGTCCTCTTATCCAGGCCTCTGTCACTGTTGTACTGTTATAGTTATGAGTATTTATTCAAAGGATTTACAAGTATTCTGCATTAGGCACTGGAAGCTCAAAGAAAAAGTAATACAATTCCTGATGGAAAAAAAATCTCAGAGCCAGGAAGTCCTCAAGTTAGCATGTGTTAATATTGGGAGCTGTTTGCCCAACATCTCACAGGGTACAGAAAAATAACGAAGTGGAACTTAGAATGTGGAACAGAAAAAGTTGTTAGATGTAAGTCCAGGTAGTAAGGCGGATAATTAGGGCACTTCGGAGTAATCTAAGATATCAAATACATAATTGAAATTCTGCTATAAATTCTTTTAAATCCACCCTCAGTTCCTTTTCTCTTTCCATTTGCAATCAATGATTTTGGTCCACTTGTGTCTCAAAAGTTATTTGAATGGTTGATGTTGTGAAATTCTAAATTCTTTACTCTTTATTACATGACTTTTGAACAAATACAAACAAATGGTGATGTTTAACTGGTTTTGCAATCATCATTTTACAAGATCATTTTAATATATTTTTTCACTAAATATGTATTTCATTGTTATACTGAAGGAGGAAATTTATAGTCCATAAAATGGTTTCGTATCTCATAAAAATTTTAAGTTACATTCATTTTTGTCACAGTGCTGAGGCAAAGATTTCCTTGGGCACTTACATTTTCATATTTACTTAGCTTTAAAAAAACTGATGAGAAGTGGCAATTTAAAGAGAAAGTCTCAGCCGGGTGTGGTGGCTCACACTTGTAATCCCAGCACTCGGGAGGCTGAGGCAGGAGGATCGGTGCGAGTTCGAGACCAGCCTGGGCTACAAAAAGTGAGCTCAAGGCCAGCCTGAACTGCACAGTGAGACCCTGTCTCAAAAAGACAAAAAAAATAAATAAATAAATAAAGAGAAAGTCTCCTTGGTATTGTGGCTTCAGTGCGTTAAATTAGCTGTAAGGATGATTTTGCTTCGTCAAGGATTTATGCTTGAGTTAAAGAAGGTCCCAGGTGAAAGGTGTTTTTCAGGGTCCAACAGCATTTGAATGGAATTAATATCAAGAAACTTCTGATGTGATATTGTCTGATGAGATTAGGAAGAAAAGTTCTGCCATGGTGCATCTGAGCACACCAAAATGTGTGAAACTCAGGGATCTCTCCAAGGATATATAATTAAAGTAATATATTGCAACATAATCACATACAAATAAGTCTACCATTTAGTCTAGATGTGTTAGCTGCAAGGAATGAAAGAAGCAGTTTTTTGTGAGTCTTACTGGAAGTTGATAACTTCAGAAATATATATGTATTAAGCATTTTTCATGAGCTTAATTTCTGCATATGAAATGTTTTAATACTAGATATATTCAGTACATACAATTGCACTCATCTAGGATTTTCTTTGACCTGAAAGACTTATATAAGTTGAAGTACGTGCAGAGAGATAGTAGAGAATACTAGGCAGAACTAACATAAAAGCAAGAAAATTTTCCTTGTCAGGTCTTGCTTCGAGTATCATTTCTCTCCCTTGTCTTCTACTTATAAAGGTAAGTGTATGCTAATTTGCTTGCTCTCTTAACCAAAGTTACTGGGGCTGGTCAGCCTCAGAATTAAGCTTTTTCCTCCTTTCAGCAGTTTGAATTCTAAGGGAAATGGAGGACGAGAGGAAGCCAAAAGTTTGGGTCCCTCAATTCTAGTGTTTTATGTCTACTGAAAAAGTTATGTTTAAAAAATGTTCTGTTTGGTTGATGCCAGAAACATGTATTGCTTTATGGGACTCTGGGTTGAGCAACCACTTCAACTGAAACCTTTACACGGCTCTGAATTTGTCTGTCTCTCTGTCTATTTGTCTGTTTAGGACAGGAATTTCTTTTTTCTTTCTTCCTTTCTTTTATTTTGTTCCCACTACCAGGATTAAACTCAGAACCTTGCATTTTCCAGGCAGACACTTATTCTACTGAGCTATCTCCCTCGCCTTGTCTGTCTGTTTAGAACTTTCTTTTCTTTTTATTGCCTTTTTTCTTTCTTTCTTTCTTTCTTTCTTTCTTTCTTTCTTTCTTTCTTTCTTTCTTTCTTTCTTTCTTTCTTTCTTTCTTTTCTTCTTCTTCTTCTTCTTCTTCTTCTTCTTCTTCTTCTTCTTCTTCTTCTTCTTCTTCTTCTTCTTCTTCTTCTTCTTCTTCTTCTTCTTCTTCTTCTTCTTCTTCTTTCTTGTTTCTTTCTTTCAATATATTTAGGATAAGGTCTACAGGGTCTACAATCTCTCTACACAAACTGTACTCGTGATTCTCCTGTTTTCAGCCTCCCAAGTGCTGGGATTACAAGCGTGCGCCACCACACTCAGTCTCATTCACCATCTCAGTATGCCCTGGGGCGGAGCCAGCACAGTATGTCAAGGGCTCGAACCCTGGCCGCTGTGCTCTGCCTAAGCAAGTGCTGAGGACTTTAGTTTTCTAAACTAGTTTTAATTTACCAAGGCTGATCCTATTTTAATAAGTCAACAGTAGGAGAAACTCACATGTACCCACTTCTGTTTGGCAGTTGTATGCCTTAAGTAAATTCTTGGCAATAGTTCTGTAAGATAGGCAGTGTTTCTAATCCTATAAGATTTCACAACTAAAGGTATTTCAGAACTAAAGGTACCCTGGGATGCTTTGTCTGTAGGATCTATAGTATTTTGCTTCCAAGTGGCCGTGCTTCTTTTGCTCCACTATGTTAGAAGCCACAAATAAGCAGTGTGTAGCCCTTTTAGCCCTACCAACCCCGAGGCAGTGGCTATCAGATATTGTTAGCAGCCCTACCCATGCTCCTGGGATCCAGAGCCAATAGCTACTAAAAGCCCTCAGGAACCTTTTCTGTGACCAAAGATCAATCTGTGGCAACTCTCCTTCACTGTCCATTATTCTGTGGCCAGTGGGGTTGTCAGCCCTGGCTGCTGGCCACTCTCAGATCCAGTGGCCTCTGGTGTTACCAATTCTTAGTGCTTTCAGCTCAGTTTGCCTTAAGAAAGAAGTTCTTGAGAAAGAAGTCATTGACAGGCAAAAACATATTAGCTATGAATAGCCTTATTAGGACTTACATTACAGCACAAGGGGGAACAGTGACCCATTAACACTGTGAGGAAAGTAGCTTGTCTAGGAAAAAAGTGACAGGACTACGTGTGAGCAGTGTCAGTCTTTCTGTTTAGTCCTGAGAAGGGAAACATCCTCATGGACCTCACTGAGGACAGAGAGCAACAGGAGTGGGGTAGGTGGGCACAGGGGTATGAAGAGTGGAGTGGTCTGGAAGGTCACACCTGAGCAAATGTCACCTGGACATTTGTTGTAGCTCTGGCCAGCATTCAAGACCACAGCAGAAGGAGGAAAAACAAAGTAAAAAATACCTCTCAGAGACCACTGGGCATTTATCTGCTATTTAATTATCTCTATTGTATGAAGCTTGTCCCCTAAGGCAGGGAGCACAGTGCTACCCAGAGCACATTTCTTTCAGAATGTTGAATTGGATGAACGAATTGAATAGCAATCCATGCTTAATACAATTATAGTAAGAAATGAAGAAATAATCATTTTCACATTAGAAGAATAAACAATCCTAAAATGCTAATTTGCTAATTACTTATTACACTACGTCTTGGAAAATCTAATCTGGTACTGAAGCTTATATAGCTCATACGTAGCATAGGCATTTCAACTTTCTCATATTACTAAACTCCTTGACATTTAAGTAAGAGTAAAATGGTCAAGTGAAACGTTATCAATAGTCTTTTCTATCTAATATGGTAAAACATGGTGAGCTACTTTTATTTAAAAATATGTTATTCTATTTTGACTGACAGATGTTAAGATTTTAGTGTTAGCATTAATTTGTTTTCTTTTAATTATACAATTACTACATTCATTTACCTTAGTGGAAAAGAAAAAACATTCCAATTGCCAAATAATGATGATATGTTTTCAGGGGGCTTAATGTGTAGTCTCATTAGATTTCTATTTTTCTGCTGGCAAAAGTTTATGCAGTCAGTATTTGTTTATCTTGAGAGAATTTTGCTTGTATAATTTAAAGATAAAATTACCATTTTCCTTAAGCAATTTGTGCCAATATTTGTCCTTCATTATTAGAGCAACAAAAGCTTTTCACTTTGCAATCTTACACAGTTCCAATGGGTTTCATCTGCTCTTCCAAAAACACCAATACAATACTGTACCTGCTGCATGTTTTTACAAAAAATATTTTTTGTTCTTCATCTTTGAAAGGTATGTTTATCTAGAAGTCTATGAAGCAATTTGAGATTTGTTTCATGTTTTTAAAAATATTGATGTGAACTTTAATGCTAGGCATCCTTATATGGTACTCGTGTATTGTTTTAATATTTAAGCAAATAAAAACAGCTGTTTAGAATCCTAATACTAATGTTTCTAGAAAGACATGGGAATGAGTCTTCTCTCCCCTGTGGAACATACTGCCCTATCTGCTCTATCCACAGGAAATATTACATTAAAATATTAGCAGAGCACCAGGGTTCTCTTAGATTCTTCCCTAGTTGGCTGGATCTTCAAGGGAAAAATGCAGGGAAGAAGCAACTTTGATATTGATATTGTTATTGATATGTAGAAAGTTGATAATACTGCAAATTTTGAATTTTATACTTTAGAGTGGCTTTGAAATATGTTTTCCTCCACTTTGGCTTCACAACTCCCCTGTTGATATGTACTAACCCCAGGACACAAGTATTTAGAGCCTCAAGCAGTCCACCCCTCACCCACAATTAACAGAGTCACAAATTGAACTTGGGACCACAAGGTTTGCTACCTGATTTCCACTACAATTTTCATAATTAGGTACCATGAAGCATGAAAAATTAAAAGGGAGTTAGAAATTTGAAAAGATTCATATTTTTTTCATTCATGCTTATGATTTCAACTATAAAATATTTAAGCCCTAGATGGTAAAACTTTCATCTTTTTCACTCAGAGGAATCAATCACATGACCAATGTGATTGAAATCATATAGAAACAAACCAAGCCTGGCTCACCGTATGAACTCTGTATTTTGTTCCAGCTGCAGACATTTTTTGAGACATTCCTGAGAGCCCGTTCCCCTCTGCAGGCCTTGGACACTATGAAGGAAGAGGTCGGCAAGCTCCTGCTGGCAGTTGAAGTCCTCAGGAAGACATCTGCTCTGGGACCAGAGCCCTCCCATAGGTGAGAGTAAATTTTAATTTCAAAAGAAAGAAAGATGCCTTCCCCGATTTGTTGGTGAGAATGTATCTTAATTAGGAGTAGGTGGTTGTAAAGTTTTATGTCACTGTGGTATAAATATGTTCTGCTAAACATATGTGACCCATTATATAGATCCTGAAGTTTTAGAGCATGCTAGATATTTGCTATTATCCAAATGGTGGTGACAAGACCTACAGCATAAGATTGCAAATTAATTTTTTAAATTAAACAGTTTCTTTTCCAGTTGAGCTATTTCTGTTATATGTGCTTAGTGTGACTCGTTGTGGCTTTGTCTATATATAATGAGTGTTGTTCTAAAGGTCTTTGACACTTTCCTCATTACTAAAATAATGTCCAGTAATCACAACTCAGAGAAGGAGAAGCCTATTTTGGCTTGTGGTGACAGGCTATGCCACGTGCTCCAAGGCAGAAATGGGTGGCAGAAGGGCTTGGTATGGGAAGCACTGCTGGCAGCATGGGGGCCAGAAGGCAGACAGCGAAGCAAGAAGGCGGTGAGAAGATGCGGCTGCAGGCCCAGCCCTGTGGTCTAATCCAGCTGGGCCCTGACTCCCGAGGACAAGTCAGCCGCAGCACATTTGGGACCAAATCATCTTTCAAACATGGGGGCATTGGAGCCGTTCTAAATCTAAACTATTGCGTCAAGCTTTCCAGTGATTTCAGCGCAGAAGGGAAGAAAGCCTTTTGTTAACAAAGTACAATAACTTCTATCTTCATTTCGTGTTTTTTTTAAAATTTTTTTATTTATTATTTTTATTCTTGTTTCAGAACCTTTGTTTATTCACTCATTTTTATGGCCGGCTCAGCCCATCCCAAGGTCAGGGCTGGAGCAGCATGTGGTGCCGGGGATCGAACCGCAGTCCCTGAAGCCGCCCAAGCTTCCCCAAGCAGGGGCTTTAGACCACTGAGCCATCCCGACGGGCCCCCATTTCGTGGTTTATTTGAAAACATCTTACTCTGGCAAAAGCCAGAGATGGCTCCATTTACTCTGCCTATCATCATAGATCCTATGTGAATGAATGCCTCATACGAAGGGGTGGAAGTTATCTTCTCCAGTGTGAAGTTTTCATGGAATAATTTCTTTTAATTTAATCTGCTATGAATAATTTAGATATTTTTGTAGTTTCTATAGGAAAAAAATCAGGGTCCACATCAGAAAATGAGTTATGTGTCATTTTTAATTATCCAAGCCACTATTATTATTAGTACAGATATTGAAATGCAACCACAGCAGTTATTAATGATAAAATTCCAAATAATAGGTAGAGTAAGTGTAATGAAGAGATTATTTTCATGTTACCTTATGTTTCTATTTCAGATGTAGATTATGTTTTCAGCTTTTAACTTTTGATATTGGCTATGGCAGTATCGCATATCCTGTGGTGCTTCAGGTGAGTAGGCCAGTGGCTTAGTGAGTGTACTGAAGTGTGTGTGTGTGTGTGTGTGTTCATTCATGGTGACCAGTCGATAAATAGCCATTTTCATTGAAGTCACTGAAGACTTCAACACATTTTGAAAGCCAGCAGGGGGGAAATTTATGTTTCATCCTCTAGTGGAATAGACAAGAACTTTTCAAAAAAAGGAAGTCTTTTTTTTTCATTATTTAAAATTATTTATTTATTTGGTAGGATCTCACTACACAGCTCAAACTAGTAGTGATCCTCCTGTATCAGCCTCCCCAGAGCTGGGATTACAGGTGTGTACCACTGCACACTATTTCAGGGCCAGCACGACACACTTGGGGATCAGGGACTGCAGCACATGTAGTACTAGGGATCAAACCCCGTCCTTGTGCTTGCCAGGCAGGCACTTAGACCACCAAGCTATTTCCCTAGCCTGACAACACTTTCTATAGTGCAACTACTGCTTACAAAGAAAAGGCCAATATGTGTTAATGGAAAAAAGCAAGGCATACAGATAGAGAAAACAGCAGATTACCCAGATTGTATTACACGTGGTGTGATGGAAAGCATAACTCTTTAAAATTGAAATTGAATACTTGAATTTTAAAAGTCATGGGAATTTTGAAATACATTTTCTTCTGATATATATATATATATATATATATATATATATATATATATATATATATGGTTTTGTACATATGGTTTTGATCCTTTCCAAATTTCTGCCATTAAATGAACATTTTCGACAATCTCCCCCACATAACTATCAAAATGTCAAGAAAATAAGCTGTTTCTTAGGTTATGAGGTGAGAATGGAAGAACAAATGAAAAATTATGCATAATGAAAATTCAACTTTGCCTAGCATTTATTTGTTTGTCAACTTTAATATGGAAAAATCAATTAAAACATTTAATTCAGTGGCGTTAAGATTTATCTGCAAAAAGTTAAAGGTTTGTGAAATGACATTTTAGTTGCTATTATTTTGCACACACATCTAATAGCTGATATTATGCTTTTTAAGTTTCTAGTTCAGAAAAATGTTACATATTATCTTTCATGAACTCAGATTCTTCAGTTAGCAAGGGTTTCAAGATAAGCCAATATGGTTTCATAATGCTTAATTTCCTTATATATTACAGAATTGTGTTTTAAAAGAACATTAACATTTATAAAATTGCTGGCCTCCTAAAAGACCACTAGATGTCAGTTCTGATCTATAATCCAACAGGAACTAAATCATGTCTTAAAGTCTGCTGTGAGAGTTAATGAAAAAATCTGCTGTGCTTTTATCCTTATAAAGGTGCATGAGTATTTAAATTTTCAAGACGATGATAATATGGATTTTGAGGACCAAAGTACAGAAGAATTTCTTTTAAAAGACACTTTTGATTTTCTCTTCTCCAATGAATCTTCACAACTTGTGTTTTCTGAGATATTTCAGAGACTTTATAAATCAGGTGTGTTGAAGGTAAGTGTATATTTGTGTACTGACTACTATCATTTCAAATCATTCTTTAAGTGCTATTTTAAGCAACTTGAAAATTTATTTAAAATTAATTTGTATATTATATTACATCTCTTAAATTCTTCTGACCTCAAGTCCATTATTTTTAGATAAACTGAGTATGAGTGTGAATGATCGTGATGAAATTATGGGCTAAAAATAACGATTGAAAATTTAACCTTAATAGTTTTGAGCTTGCAGTCAATGAACATGTTTGGCTAGATGCTGATGGTCAGGGTGTAGCAATGCAAAGTAGATCTGGATAACTGTTATGGCATATTTAACACAAGTATTATATATATATATATATATATATATATATATGTATAAATTATACACACACATTACAAATCGAGTATCGTTCTTCACATATTCTTCTGTTTTTGAAGCCTGTATTTGGAAAATTTGTAACAACACAATATGAGAGGTTTCACAAGAATTGCAGTTATGTTTCTCACAAATAGCAGCAGTCCAGGGATGGAAACAGAAGGACACTGGATAGTAGGTGGGAGGAAAGGTATCTGCTTGCTACAGTCTGTGAAACTCCAAAATAGTGCTTCCCCACACTTGGGGTTCAGTGTAAATGCTCCCCTGAAGCCCCCTCCCCATCAGTGCCCTGAAAGCAAGGGAAGATTCCCGCCCTCATCCCCACCCCCACCTCCCACCTCCAATTCTCAAACTTTTGGCCACACCCCTTCTGCCTTCCTGTGCATGCCCCCAGCCTCACCACCAAAATACCATTGAGTTATTTCGCCCAGCTCTGGATCACCAGATACAAACTTTTCTTATACGCAGATGTTGTTTTGACAAGTTCATATCACTGTATTTCATCACTAAGTTAGCTGTTTATAAAGTTTAAAGTTGCTTTTATGAAGGAGGAGGAGGCCATTGGGGTAAAGATGACTTGTTTTTTGAGAAATTTCCTGTTTTTTCCTTAATCTAGGGTGAAAACCATCCAAAGGAACTCAATCAATGTCTATCATTAGATGAAGTCGATTCAATTAGGACTTTTATAAAGGAACTTGGGAGTCTGGGACAATTCCAACTGGTAAAATAAGTGACTTAATTCATGTTAGGTTCAGAGATAAGGGTCAATCATCCATAAGCTGCCTGCTTTTGCCATCAAAATAAGTACACAATAAAAATCTTGAAAGATTCCTTCTTCCTTTCAGAGATCGAGATAGTAACAGGTATGAGATCCATGTGGTTTACTTTAAAAGTAAGCAAACAAGCAGTGACTTATGAAAGTTAAAAGAATGTGGTATCCTTATAACTACCAGGACTTGACAATTCTTGATGGAAAAAGGTCAGCACTTTTCTTATAAGGTTGTGCTTTTAGATTTGAGATATTTACATGTAGTCAATATTAATTTCTGCTTCTTATGCCCTTTTTGCTTTTATAAAATAAAATTTAAATAATGTGATAAGACTACTTCAGAAAATTACCTAAATTTCAATTTGTCATAACTACAAAATATCAAAGAAAGCAAATATTACAGTGACTTGCACTAGTTTCAGTCCTTAGAAAGATATTCATTTTCTCTTCTATATATTTTCTTGGGTTCAATTAATTTAATGGTTGGTATCAGAGGATATCTATTTCATATGAATATCTATACTCAATGTATGCTCTGTTTCTACTTCTAAAGCTTTTATAAACTATAATAATTTTCATTTCCACTATATAAAATAGAATTTTAAAAGTGTTTTAAAATAAGTTTATTAATAATAAGGTAATGTTTGGCTCAAGCTTTTATTTTTTTTTATTTTTTATTTTTTGAATTTTTTATTGTTTAAATTTAACAATGGTTATATTACATATTTTCATCATCAGATCAGTTTAGATTAATACATATAGGTATATAAGATAGATCAAACAATTAAATATTAACCTTTCTTTTTTTTTTTTTTTTTTTTTTTTTTTTTTTTTT
>PVJA010052228.1:0-12492 GCA_004027025.1 Myocastor coypus
AAAAAAAAAAAAAAAAAAAAAAAAAAAAAAAAAAAAAAAAAAAAAAAAGAAAAGTAATACTGTTTGAAAGAAAAGAAAAAAAAAAAGAAAGGCAGGTTCTGTTCTCTGAGATCTCCCCCACCTGGGGCCTGGCACTGCACTCACCCCTCCCCAGGAGGCACCACTACCCGTCCCCAGCTTCCCTCCCCAGCAACTACTCCTTGGGCTCTGCAGATCAGGTCTAAGTTGGCCTCACTGCAAGGTCACAGCAGGGTCACTGCACTGAGCTCTCCAACTCTCCAGCGCTCTTTAAGTGCTATCGAGTTCACTGCCACGGTGCTAGAAAGCAGGGGGAAAACAAGGAAAGGCAGGAAGGCAGGGAAGGCCGCCAGGACTCCTTCCTGGCCGTCCCTGTGGACTGACTCAGCGGCCCAGAGGCCTCGCTGGCCCTGGAGCAAAGGCGCAGAATAGCAGGAATCGGCAAATTGGGCCGGAATTGCTTTCCACCGGCTGGACTGGCACAGGGGCGACGAAAGGTGACTACGCACAAGGGACTGTTGCTGCTTTTACGCCCTGGGGCAGCTTCCTCTCTCCCCCTGCCCAACTTGCCTCGTCTGTGTCCTTGAAAAGCCACTTGTCTCTGATTTGCACGCACTCAACAGTCTAGGAGGCACTTAGGAAGAGCTCTCCGAGCCCCGAGTGATTTATGATTTTGGAGAGATTTTTGGATTATAAAAAGCGAATCCACAGTGGCTTCCCTACTGCTGCAACATGTGTAAAGGGTTCTACAAGAACAACGCATTTCACGGTATTTCAACCATCCTCTGCAGCCAAAAAGTGGTGCTCTCTCCACAGAGGACCTCAAAGCTGGCAGAACCTGGTTAGCCCCTCACCTGGGTTAAGATGCTGAAGAGCTCTGAGGTGAAGGCTGGGGCTAATCCTTGTGTGGTTAATATCCATGCCTGCAGAGCACCAGCATTCAAAGACAGGCTTTGGATGGTGACTGGAGTGTGGGACTTGGAGCTGACTTGCTGCTGAAAGGCTCGGCCTGGCAGGAAGGAGTGGGGCCTAGCAGGAAGGAGTGGGGCCTAGCAAGTGGAGGCAGGGCCTGTGGGCCTCTGGGGGTGGGGCCTAGCAGGTGAGGCAGGGCCTGTGGGCCTCTGAGGGTGGGGCCTAGCAGGTGGAAGCAGGGCCTAGCAGGTGGAGGCTGGGCCTGTGGGCCTCTGGGGGTGGGGTCTGGCAGGGGTGGGGCCTGTAGATTTGGTGGGGGCTAGCAGGATGGGGCGAGGCCTGTGGGCCTCTAGGGGAGAGTCCTGGCGGGGGTTTCTCTCTGTGTCTGGCTCCTCCCTTCTCTCTCCGTTTCCTATCTACCATGCAGTGAGCCACTCCCCTCCCCCAGGCCCCTCTATCATCCCTTCCTGTCTTGGAGCCAGCCAACCATGGACTGAAATGTGAGCCAAAATTCCTTCCTTAATTTGTGGGTGTTGGGTGTTTTGTCCCACGAGAAAAGAGACCAGGATAATAACCACCGACCGCACTTAGAGCGGGCCAGGCACTCTTGGGCGGGCATTGTGGATGTGCACGGACCAGAGGAGTGCTGCTGGGATTATAGGCATGTACCACTGTGCCTGGTAGGAGGCCATGTTTTTTTTTTGTTTTGTTTTTGTTTTTTTTTTTGGGACCAGGGTTCGAACTCACGACCTTGCACTTGCCCAGCAGGCACTTGTGCCTCAGAGCTATCTCCCCAGCCCCCGGAGACCATGTTTAATGAAAAGGCAAACTCTAAATTTTTTTAAAGGGCTGGGGAGATAGCTCTGTGGCACAAGTGCCTGCCTGGCAAGTGTTGGGTTGTGAGTTTGAACCCTGGTCTCATGCAAAAAAAAAAAAAAGTAAAGGCAGGTTTTGTACTTTCTTTTTTTGGTGGTGGTGTTTTGAGATAGGGTCTTGCTGTGTAGTTCAGGCTGGCCTTGAGCTCACTTTGTGGCCCAGGCAGATCTTGAACTCACAATGATTTTCCTGCTCCAGCCTCCCAAATGCTGGGATTACAGGTGTGAGGCACCACACCTGGCCTTTATATCCATTCCCATTTTTCAGATGAGGAAAACAGAGGTCTAGGGCAGTGGCCCAGCTCTGCCTCGCTTGCTGAGTGGCCTCAGACTTGGCTGCTTTTTTCTGTTCCTGCAGCCCTGACCACTCTTTCCAGCTCTGGACCAGTGGGAGATACGGTGATGACAGTGGTGGCCAAAGAAAATCTGAGCTGAGCACCCACTCTGGGCCTGCTGTCAGTGCAGGGCCACTCTGTGGGGGGAACTCTGCCTCAGTTTCCTCCTTAGAGTCTAGCTCTTCTCTGCAGATGGTAACCTGGGGCCTTTGCTGTGACCCCCTGTCTCACACAGATTGTAGGGGTGGTAGGGCAGTGGGAAAGTGGGGCAGGAACCTTGCCAGGGGCCTCAGTCCCTTCTTCTGGGGACAGTGCTCTAGTGAAAACTCAGAAAAAAACCCATCGTCCAATCTTTATGCCACAGAATGGAAGGGGAAACTAGAGACCTGGGAGGCAAAGGACTCCCAGTCACACAGAGAACTGGACGCAGACTTGGGAATACAGTGTCTTTTCGTAGCCCAGGGTGGGTGTTTGGCTTCTGATTTTATGAGATCTTCATTCATTCATTCATTCATTCATTCAGTCAGTCAGTCAACAAACACTTCATGAGCATCCTGAGATGAGGATGGCAGAGAGATCTGACTCCTGTGGACAGAGTGTCTAGCTAGACCTGTGACGTCCCGAATAGTAATCACTGGGCACGTTACTGAGCGTGTTGTGTGCGGCTCATCCAAACTGAGATAGTTTTAAGTATAAAACAGACACTGGGTTTTGAAGATGTAGTATGAAAACCAGGAAGATATAACAGTGGTAATAACCAGAAAAAAAAAAAAAAAAAAACTTCTTAAAAAAAAATAAAAATAAAAGGTCATCATAGAATTTTTTTTTCTTGTTTCAGAACTTTTGTTTGTTTACTTATTTATTTTCATGGCCAGCTCAGCCTGCCCTGAGGGCAGGGCTGGCACAGCATGTGGTGCCGGGGATCGAACCACAACCGCAGTCCCTGCAGCCGCCTAAGCTTTCCTAAGCAGGCGCTTTAGACCACTGAGCCAGCCTGCCGGGCCCCAAAACAGGTAATTTTTATCTCCTTGGCTGTGTGGTGTACTGTCATAGTCCCAGTATCTGGGAGGCTGAGGCAGGAGAATGGCCTTGAATTCAAGGCCAGCCTGGGCTGCATAGCAAGACCCTGCCTCAAATAAAACAAACCAATAAAATAAAGCTGCACAAATGGTTCATGTGGTATTTCTTGTGGGCAGTGGAGGGTCCTGAGATGGAGCCAATTTCCTCCATGAGTGCCCAGTTTGCTTGGCAGGGGCCTCATGATCCAGTCTGTCTGTTTCTCTTCCTCCTTTATTTTTGTTCTCTGTCTTCCTAGAGCCCTGCTCCCTTTCTGGCGCAGGCCCCAGGGAGTCCCAGGCTGTCACCTACTGCCACCCCAGCCCTGGCCTTTATCTGAATGAGGCTCCTGCCCTGCACAGAGGAGGCTGGGTGGGGGGAGGAGCACCCTGCTGTGACTTGTCCCCATTCTGCCAGTCCCCCGCTGAGGCCCAACACCCACAGCCACCCACACGGTTATGGCTGTGGCCCTGTTCTTGCAGAGAGAGCAGTCTGAGTAGGGGAGGGGCTGAGGGGCTCCCTGGGGAGGCAGCTGGAGTGGACCAGGGTGCCCGGCTCAGGTGCAGCAGATGGCAAGGCAGAGGGCACCAAGCCCGCATAGTTCTCGGGAGCCACAGCCGGGCATGACTCAGGGCTCTGTGACCAAGGCAGGAGCTGGATACAGGGGAGACAGGGATGACAGGGTGCAGGTCCCGGGACCTTGGAGGCCACAGCAAGGAGGATATTCTTCCTGTGGCGGGCACGAAGGAGCCCTGGGAGGTGTGAGCGGCAGAGTGTCCGGAAGCCTCCAGCTCTCTCTGGCCCTGGACAAGTTGGCCATGGTAGGGCTTGTCTCTCTTGCTGGAACCCGAGTTTCCTCATGCTCTTGCTGAGTGACCTTGGCCATGTGACCTAATTCTCTGTTGGGCAGAGATGGGAGCGGTTCATGGAGAGGCTATAGCAAAGATTCAGGACTTAACGCCGGGGAAGCGCGTGGCACAGGGAGGTCCGAAGTGGCTGCCCCTGCTCTCCTGCCCTCTTAGAGCTGCCTCCTTCACCTGCCAAACCCCAGGCCCCCGCTCCCTGGCAACAGGAAGCGGATCAGAGGAATCTTTTCTGCACACAACCGAGTATTTATAGCCGGTGCTGTCAGCCTGGTGTTGTTTTTCGGTCGCATATATATTTTTACATTCTCCAGCATCACACATGGTTTCTTGAAGTGGTTAAGAGTGGTGGGGGTGGGGGGCAGGGTGGATGGATGCAGAGTTGAGTGTAGGAGGTGGGGACAGATGGCAGGACAGCACCGGGAGACTTAACACCAGCCTTGCCCTTACGCTCCCAGTTTTAAAACCACTGATGGCTCCCTACTGCTCCTGACCAGAGTCTACAGGGGAAGTCCATGGACCCAGCTCCGCTCCTCACGCACCAAGTGACCTCAGCCAACCCCCCTTTGCCTTTCGGAGCTCACATCGCTCGTTCTGGGAGAGGAAAGCTCTAACCTAGTGGCAGCTTCATGGGGCTGCAGCAGGGATGAAATGTAAATGGGCCTGGCCACGAAGAGATGAAGGTTATTATTAGATGCACGTCCACTCTGGGTCTCTCCTGGGCCAGGACCTGTCCCCTGCCTGCCCCCAGGACCACCTGGAGAAGTGTCTAGGCCACCGTGTCACCCCTGTCTTGGAGGGAAGGGCACTGTTGAGCTCTGGTGCCCACCCCTTCTCTGGAGACCAGCTCTTTTTTTTTTTTTTTTTGTCTTTTTGAGACAGGGTCTTGTTATGCAGTTGAGGCTGGCCTTGAGCTCACTTTTGTAGCTCAGGCTGGTCTCGAACTCACACCAATCCTCCTGCCTCAGCCTCCCGAGTGCTGGGATTACAGGCGTGCGCCACCACGCCCGGCACGGAGACCAGCTCTTGGTACATGAGAATTGCCACTGGCCTGCGCAGTATTCCTGGGATCCTTACACTGTCCCCTTGGGCTGCAGGGACTGTGTCCCCATCTGTAGACAAGAAAGCAGGTCCAGGTGACACTTCTGAGAGCTGCTCAAATCCAGTCCCTTCCTTTGGAGGAAGTTATGCTCCATGCTTCTATCCAAGGGGTCTCTTCCCTGGCCCTCTCTCTAGTCTCCCCCTCACTTTGGGAGTCCAGGGTCCCAGTTGCTGCCATACTTCCACCCAACACTGCCCATACTCCCCTGCCCTGGTCCACGGATGTGGGTGGGGTTGGCTGGGGACAGCACTGTTGCTAGGCAACACACTGGCACAGAATCCAGAACTTACCCTGTGAGGGGAGGGGAAGGGCCTTTCCCTGGGTGGAGAGGGAAGGGGGAGAGCATCTGCCTCTCCTCCACCTCTCTGCTCACCTTTCATTCATTCACTGGGCACTCCCCTATTTACTCCTTTTTTTTTTTTTTTTTTAATAATTTTATTTATTTTTTTCTTGTTTTAGAACCTTTGTTTATTCACTCATTTTTATGGCTGCCTCAGCCTGCCCCAAGGGCAGGGCTGGCGCAGCATGTGGTGCCGGGGATTGAACCGCAGTCCCTGAAGCTGCCCAAGCTTTCCCAAACAGGTGCTTTAGACCACTGAGCCATCCTGCCGGGCCCTCCCCTATTTACTCCTTAATCAGACCATTTACTTGCTTCCGGGTAAATCACAGCTTTACCACTTTTTACAGCACCCATTTTACAGACAGAAAGATAGAGCTCTGAAGTTAAATCATTTGTCCAGGAAGGCAGCTGTAAGTGAGGGCTCAGGACACAATCCCATATCACCGGTTCCATGGCTCTAGCTCCTAACAGTCTCTCCTGTGCCTGGGACACGTGGGGGTGGAGAGACTCAGCCTCAGTTTTTCTGCCTATAAAATGGATCCCAGTGGAAGTGTGATCACCACACTCCCAGCGGGGTGACATGAGGCCACTTGTGACCTTTCCAGGCAGCAAACACTGACCAGGGTGGGAGCCAGGCCTCCTGGGGCACCATGGTGACGTCCTGCTGGCCGGCTGTCCTCTCCCCTTCTCTCCTCACTCTGCCTTCCTGGGCTGATGTTGCTCCCCACCTCCAGCCGTCTGCTTGTGCTGTTCCTCGGCCTGAAATAACTGCTTGCTCGTGCTGTTCCTCCAAAGGCTCTAGTTGTTTCCGGAGGCTGCAGACACCAGCTGGATGGCTTCCAAAGTGAATCTAGGGGAGATGCTCTGCCCCCCTCTTCCTCTTGTGGCCATGGCCCCAGACTCTGTCTACCCAGAAGAGCCCTGCCGGCTGCCCCAACCCCCTCAAGACAGCCAGAGTCCCAGAGGAGTCTTTGCCACTGGCAAGAAGCCTCTGCCCCCATGGGACTGGCTCTGCAGTTTCCTGCCCACAGCTCCCTGGGGGCCAGAGAGCATCTCACCAGAGGTCACACCCCTTGCAACATCCTGGGCAGTGTCTCCCTGGCACTTAGCATATGGCAATGTTTTCAGTTTCATGGGGAGGGGTGTTTAATATGGGGCTCACTGGATGCTCTGCCTCTGATTCCCCAGTCAGTCCACAGCTGCCAGCTTAGACCTGCTACTTGGGATGGACTGGCAGACTGATGGCTGGAGGGATGGATAGATGGACAGATGGACGGATGGACGGATGGGTGAATGGTTGGTCAGAAGGTGGATGTGTGGGTGGATGGATGGATGGATGGATGGTTGGCTGGATAATGGGTGGATGTAGGGAGGAGTGGGTGGATAGATGATGGTTGGATGACGGGTGGACATATGAAAGCATGGATAGGTAAAATGATGGATGAATAGGTGGTTGGGTAGTTGGGTGAATGGCTGGATGACGGTTAGATGATAGATGGGTGAAAGGATGATGGATGGATGGTGGATGGTGGGGATGGTTGATGGATGGATGATTATAGGAAGGCAGGAGGAATCTGCAGTGTAGATAATGCGGGGGAAATGACCTTGATTATGCCCAATATTGGAACACATGGTAGGAAAACAAGTATCAAGAATTTTGGGGATGCCGGGCGTGGTGGCTCACGCCTGCAATCCCAGCACTCTGGGAGGCTGAGGCAGGAGGATTGGTGTGAGTTCGAGACCAGCCTGGGCTACAAAAGTGAGCTCAAGGCCAGCCTCAACTGCATAGCGAGACCCTGTCTCAAAAAGACAAAAAAAAAAAAAAAAGAATTCTGGGGGAGGCCCAGGGAGGTAGCTCAGCAGCATAAACGCCTGCCTGTCAACCATAACGTCTTGAGTTCAACCCCTGATACCAAAAAAACAAAACCAAAATAAAGCGAAGAGTTCTGGGGGCAAGTCTCAGTCTGTGAGCTCAGGTCAAGGGAGATCCCCTTTCTTAGCCTCAGTTTCCTCACCTGTACCATGTTCATAGTAACAACACCTGCTTGGAGGAACAGTGTGAGACCCAAGTGACATGAACACAGAGGCCCAGGGCACAGTGGTGGACTGCCAGGGGCTGGCAGCGGTCCATTCCACAAACTCAGGAACCATGTGCCAAACTGCCTGACCCCCTTGCTGCCCCAGTGGGCTCAGAAGCTGGACTGACAGCTTGTTTAGGTGACAGGGAGCCTGGAAGCCCTGTCCAGGGCTCTATTCAGGAGACAGCCACCGCCTGAGTCAGTCTACGGCAGAGGCAAGAGGCCCAGGGCTGGAGTGCTGCTCTGCCTGTTCACGGAGGCTTGGTTTCCTGGCCTGCACAGTGGATGAAGGAATCCAGGAAGCTGCTGGGAGGGGCAGTGGACCCCTGCAGGCCCCAAGGGCTCCGGCTCTGGGCCTGAGACATACTCCTTGCTCGTAAAAGGGTAGCTGCGATGAGTTTTCTTTCCATTCATGGCTCCGATTTTGATTTTTCCATCCAGCAGAGCCTGTCTTTGCTTTTGGAAAAACCTCTCCAAGGGAACCTAGGACCGACTGACTTCCTGCCTCCCTGGGCAGTTCTTGCTCCTGCTTTCAGCCAAGCCAGGCTCCGCCTCCTCAGCCCCCACCCTCACACTCCTCATCTTGCGTGATCCCCTCCTTTCCCTGGGATCCCGGGTTCAATCTGATCTGGAGCAGGGCTCAATCTGTCCAGAGTTGGGATCAGGGACCTGAGCCACCCCCACAGGGCAGACTTAGTCCCCAGCACCCAGCAAAGGGCAGCCCAAACATGGAAGAAGAGAATGTGCATGAGGCTGGCCACGCGGCCTTCCTCCGAGGCTGAGAGAGGGCTCGCCACTGCCTGCAGTCTCACAGCTGCTGAGAAGAGAGCCAGGGCTGAGGCCCAAGACTCCCTGGATCCGGAGTCTGGGTTCCTTAGGGTGACACCACCAGACAATGAACTTATCAGAAAGCAAAGGCTGAGTGGGGAGGAGGAAGCGCCTCACTGGCTCCGGCAGCAGACCTCAGGCAGGAGCCGCGTGGGCCAGCCAGTCAGGACCGGGGCCCAGGGGAGGGGTGACATCTTGTGTGTGCGGGCGGGTGGCCCTTCTTTGGGTAATGAGGCCCAGCCTGCAGTGTGCAGGCCTTACAGTGTGAATAATTCATGTGCAACCAAGTCTGGGAATTAGAAACCGTCACTGGATGATTTATTTAACAGGGGCTGCTGCTGGGGAGATGGGAGGAGGGCTTTGAACTACGACAGAGCAGGGCAGGCCTGATGGCTTGATTTAAAGAGGCCAACAGATGGGTTTCCATTCCAGCTATGCCTCCAGCTGGGTGACCTTGAATTAGTGAATGGAACTCTCCGTGCCTCAGTTTCCTTGGTTGTGAAGTAGGGATAAAGATAGAGTTATTGAAAAGACTAAGAAAATTTGGGGAGTACCTAGCATTAGGTCCAGCTCATAGTAAATGCTCAGGAAGTGTTTGTTGGGTGAGTACATGAATGCTTCTATACATAATAGTAGGAACTGACTTGATTCAGAGTGTACTTTGTGGCAGGCCCAGGGCGAAGAGCTTCGCGTGCACTGTCCCATGGGACACTGTGACACCCGTTATTACTGAGCCATGCTACAGATGAGAAAAGAGAAACACAGGAGTCCAGGTTTTTGCCTCCAGGGCTGGACGCTTATCCATGCTCCCATGTCACACACCCAGCATGCAGCCTAATTAATGCCTCAGGTGACTAAGGCGTTTCCTTTCCTCTCCAGACTTATCTTCATTAAGGCTCTGTCTTGGACCAGGATCCGGGTCAGTGAGTCTGCACTCCACCTGGATGAGGACTGGAGCTTGGGCCAGAGCAGGAGCAGGTTGTCACTGCCTGGGGGTTGGGGATCTGTTGGTGGTATAGATGTGTCCACATCTGCTCCAGGACTGCTATGTTCATCAGCTTTGATCCAGCCCCAATAGGGTCTGGGATAGTGTGGGCCCGAGTGAGTCCCTGGTCCCACATAAGCCTCAGTTTCCCTCCTGGGCAACAGGACATCTGCTGTCTCACAAGTCTCAGCTTTGGGGCCCTCAATTCAAAGGTGACAGCCACGAGTGAGCTCAGCAACACAGTTCATTTCAGGTAATTAAAATGCTGTAAGCATTATTTGGGGCTTAGGTTTGCTTTTTCCATTGGATTTTATAGGAAAGGGTTTCTTGTTTCAGTATCTTCATTTGTTACTCATTTTTTTATTTTCATAAAATTTTAATGACTGTGGCATTTAGACACAGGCAGAGATACCAATCACTTTTCCAAAAAAAAAAAAAACCCTTCCTCCACTCCCCCTCACAGGAGAGCAATGAGACACAGCCCAAACGGGTCCTAGGGTGCACACTGCTCTGTGGACATCTGGGCCCCTGGCAGCATGGCCCCCTTTGTGCCCAGGTGCCTCAGAGCCACTTCACTGCTGTCCATGAGGCAGACACAACGGCTGACATCAAGGGTCCTGTTCTGACTGCCCTGCTCCTTTCCATCCCACCCCGAGCCTCCCCATCCACTGAGCTCTGAGACAATGCTGGTTCCCCCTGGGGACTTGAGCACTTCCTGTGTGGCCCAGCTTGGGGGAATACATGAATGAATGACTGAATGAATGAATGAATTGAATGAGTGTGGGAATGAATGAATGAGGGTAGGAATGAATGAATGAGCAAATGCATGCATAAATGAATGTATGAACAAATGTAGGACTGCAGAGAGGCCCCTGGGCTTCAGCTCCTATGTTAGGAAGGCCCCAGAATCCCAGCCCCAGGTTAGAAGTCTACGTAAGGATCCTGGCTCCAGCAGCAAGCTCTGGGTCCCAGGTCCCAGGAAGGATTTTTTTTAAATTTATTTTTATTTTTTTTATTATTTATTTATTTATTTATTTATTTATTTAATTTATTTCTTGTTTCAGAACCTTTGTTTGTTTAGTCACTAATTTTTATGGCCGGCTCAGCCGGCCCCAAGGGCAGGGCTGGCGCAGCATGTGGTGCTGGGGATCGAACCGCGGTCCCTGAAGCCGCCCAAGCTTTCCCAGGCAGGTGCTTTAGACCACTGACCCATCCCGCCGGGCCCCGTCCCAGGAAGGATTGAGCCCTAATTTTCATCTCTGTCTAAGCCCTGGCTGAGTCTGGAATAGAAATTTAGCCTTCCCTGACTGAGTTTAACTCTGCCTCCTCGCGGCTCTAAGGAAAGATTTCCTGGAGACCTGTCCCAAGGAACGCTGTGTCCTCACCCTGGAACTCCACTGCAAGACAGGACCACTCTCCGGAGGGTGCTCCTTGTCCACTCACACCCGCCCAATGCCCCCAAGTTGCCATCACCTTAGACCCAGACGTTTTGGGGAGCTCAGTACGCAGAAGGCCAGCTTGCCAAAAGTCCCCACCTAGGGATTCCGGGAAGGGCCGCCCCACTGCTCCGGTTCCGGAGCTCTAGTCACCTAAGGCTGGGCACGCTGGCCTGTTCTTCCTCAGCAGGTGCCCAGCTGGGACTGGATCTGTCTGGCCACGTGGGGACCCCAAAGAGACACGGCCCTGTCCCACGGGAGTGGACTTGAGTGCACTGGAGGGGCGCGCAGGTTGTCGTCCTTCCTGCTAGATGTCCCCAACCTTCCCCTAGTCTCTCCTCAGCTGCAGATCCCTCCAGGTGTCCCCAGATAATAAAGCCCTTCGACCCGAGAGAGGGGGCGTGCTGCGGCGGTTGAGGGGCAGCCTGGGCCTGTCCTGGAACGCCCTCTAGTGACCACAAAGGGACCTCCAGTCCGTCCTTTGGCTACTGGGGAACCGGTTGTGTCCGTCCTTGCCGCCCTACGTTTGTACTCCTCATGGGGGTTGGGGGGTGGCTAAGCGGGAATAGGGTGTCCTCTAAACCTCTCCGTCTTGTTGTTCCTGCTGCTCAAACACTCCACTCCAGCCCTTGCTGTACTAAACCGGACTTTTCCCAGAATTATTACATCTTCCACTCTTTTCAGGGCCCTAGGCCAAGTCCACCCTCCTGGGCACCTTACAGGCTCTGTCCCAACGGTCCCAACAGCCTCGTTTTAATCCTCTGCCTTTGTGCACCTCTGCCTTCTGCAGCCCGCTGTCACCTCTGACCTTTGGCTACAGTGGTGTTCATCCAGGTAACTCCAGCTTCTTCTCCACCTATAGTTCTGCCTATTCATACTTCAGAACCCGACCACCTCTAGGAAACTGCACCTTAGTGGCCCATTCTCCCCTCATGGGCTCCTTTGGCTCTGGGCCAGCACTGTCCTGCATTGTGTATCCGTGTCTGTCTGTCTCATCTACTAGATGTGCGCACAGGGACTGAGAGGTTCTCATCGGTCCCTTAACTTAAAAACAACACACTGATGTTTACACAGGTGACTACAGTAGGGTCAGTGAGCACCCTGGAGAGGCTCCAAGCAAGCCTGGGGATGGGGAGCCAGCCAGAGAACTCCTCTCTGGGGAGATCAGCCCAGGGATGCTGAGAGCTGGGGGCACATGCAGCAGGAACAGAGGTGGAATCCACACATGAACAAGGCCAGCAGGGCCAGGGCAACAGCTCAGGAATCTCAGGAGATGTAATAATCAGGAATCTGGACACAATTTACAGTCTGGAAAAAATCCCTCTGGCAGTGTAGTTGGTAGAGAACCCAGAGGCCCCCTAAGTGTTGTTTTGGGAATTTGTGGGTGTTTTTTTGGTTATTCCTCCTCCCTGCCATTCTAGGGATTCAATCCAGGACCCTCTCACTAAGCTACATACCCAGCTTCTTTTTTTTTTTTTTAAAGAATTTTATTTTGGCGGGGCCTGGCGGGATGGCTCAGTGGTCTAAAGCGCCTGCTTGGGAAAGCTTGGGCGGCTTCAGGGACCGCGGTTCGATCCCTGGCACCACATGCTATGCCAGCCCTGCCCTTGGGGTGGGCTGAGCCGGCCATAAAAATGAGTGAATAAACAAAAAAGGTTCTGAAA
>PVJA010052229.1:0-12484 GCA_004027025.1 Myocastor coypus
TTTTTTTTTTTTTTTTTTTTTTTTTTTTTTTTGGTGCTATCATAAAAGGTACTGTTTCGCTAATTTGTCTCTCAATGTGTTTGTTATCTATGTAGAGGAATGGTACTGACTTTTTTGTGTTGACTTTGTAACCTGCTATGTTACTGAATTTGTGTATTAATTTCAGTAGCTTTTTGGTGGAGTTCTTTGGGTCTTATAAGTAGATTATCATGTCATCTGCAAATAATGAAAGTTTTACTTCTTCTTCACCTATTCTTATTCTTTTTATTTCTCTTTCTTGTCTAATGGCTGTAGCTAGTGACTCCAGACTATATTGAATAGAAGTGGCGATAGGGGGCATCCTTGTCTTGTACCAGATTGGAGAGTAAAAGGCTTCAGTTTTTCCCCATTTAGAATTATGCTAGCTGTTGGATTGTTGTAGATGACTTTTATCAGGTTGAAGTAGAGGCCCTCTATTCCAATTTTCTGTAGGACTTTGAACATGAATGAGTTTTGCACTTTGTCAAAGGCCTTTTCGGCATCAATGGAGAGGATCATGTGATTTTTGGTCTTGATTCTATTGATATAGTGTCTTGCATGATGAGGTTAACTAGGGACTTCCCAATTTTGTTTAATCTTTTATAGACCAGCTTTTTGATTCATTAACTCTTTGTATCATTTTCTTTGTCTCAACTGAATTAATTTCTGCTCTAGTCATTTTAATTTTCTCCTGTCTTTGGCCTTTGGTTTTGGTTTGCTCTTCCTTTTTTAGATAATGTATGTGCAGCATTAGGGTTTTTATTTGTTCTTGCTTTGTTTTCTTAATGTGTGAGTACAGAGTTACAAATTTGGCTCTAAGAACTGCTTTAATTGCATCATATAAATTCTGGTAAGTTGTGCTTGAATTTTCATTAAACTGCAGATATTGTTTAATTTCTTGTTTAATTTCCTCTGTAACCCATTGGTTGTTGAGAAGAGTGTTTAATTTGCATATATTTCTGGTTTTTGGTGGTTTCTTTTATCATTTACTTCCAATTTCATTGCACTGTGGTCAGATAACATGCATAGCATAATTTTTGTTTTCTTGCATACACTTAAACATGATCTGTGGACCAATACGTCGTCTTTTTAGAAAATATCATATATGCAGCTAAAAAAATGTGTATTTGAAAATGGTTAGTTGCAACACTTTGTATATGTCCACTAAGTAGTGTTGTTCCAAGTTCTGGTTTAATTCTGCTACTTCTTTGCTAATTTATTTTTTCTGCTTGACCTATCTTTTTTGGGATAAAGGGGTGTTAAGGTCTCCTGTCAAGTTTGTGGAATTGGATATTAAATTTTTCTTTCCATTAATATTTTTCTTATATAGCTCTGAACTCCCATGTTGGGTGTGTATATGTTCATGAGATTTTCAGCTTTGTCTTGAATTTTCCCCCTGATCAGTATGTAATATTATCTTTATTTCATTTGCTCAACTTTGTGCAGAAGTTCAGACTATCTGCATACAGGATTGCTACCCTTGCTTTTTTCTCAGGTGCTGGGGTGTATAGTATTACTTCCTTCCTTTGACTTTTATCCTCTGAGTTTCTTTATGAGTTAGATGTGTTTCTTGTATACAACATATTCTTGGGTTTTGCCTCCTTGTCAACTCTGCCTGTCCATTTTTTTTTTAAATGGAGAATTGAGTCCATTTACATTGATGGTTATAATTGAAATGTATTGATATGTTTTACTTCTTACCTACTCTTGTTTTCCCCTATGTTTAATTGTATGCCTTATTTGGTGGGTTCTTTCTGTTCTTAGTCATGAATTTTGTTTTTTTGTTTTGTTTTGTCTTTTTGAGACAGGGTCTCGCTATGCAGTTCAGGCTGGCCTTAAGCTCACTTTTGTAGCCTAGGCTGGTCTCGAACTCACACCAATCCTCCTGCCTCAGCCTCCAGAGTGCTGGGAGTATAGGCGTACGCCACCATGCTGGGCTATCCAGTCATGAATTTTGGGTCATTTTGGTCCCTCTTTAAAGTATCTTCCAGGAGTTTGTGTAGACTTACCTTTGTCATTGTGAATTTGTTTAGTTGTTCTTTGTCATGGAAATATTTCATTTCTCCATCAAACTTGAAAGACAGTTTTGTAGGGTATAGCAGTTTGAGCTGGAATTTTTTTATGGAGGAATAGAAGCATTCTTCTCCATGTTTTTCTTGAGTTCATGTTTGTGAAGAGAAATTTTCAGTTATTCTGATGGGTTTTCTTTTAAATGTGATCTGTTTCTTTTCTCTAGCAGCTTTTAATATATTATTCTTCCGCTGGATTTCTGGGATCTTGAGTATTATATGTCTGGGTTTGTTTTTAGTTGGGTTGATAATATTTAGAGTTCTGTATGCTTCTGTAACTGCATGCCAAGTTGTTTCCTCATATTTGAGAAGTTTTCTGCTATTACTTCTGCCCATCTTCTTTTTATATATTTTGTTTGTTTGTTTTATTTTGTTTTGACAGGACTGGGGTTCGAACTCACCACCTTGCACTTGCCAGGCAGCCACTTGTGCCATGGAGCTATCTCTCCAGACCCTATATCATTTGTATTGAATCCTTCTTTCCCATTGATGCCTATTAATCTCACATTGTTCATCTTTGCATCATCGTGCAGATGTTGAATTATTTTTCCTGCATTCTGCTTGTTTTTAAGAGATACTTTCTTACCTCTTCACTAGCTATGACTGTGTCTTCGAGTTCTGAAACTCTATCTTCACTTTCGTTCATATGGTGTTACCATCTTGTGGTTGAGATTTCATTGTCCTGTGTATCTCTTTGAAACTGCTTCATGCAATCTTCTTCTTTCCTATATTGCTCATTAAAGGATTCCATGATTTCTCTGTTCTCTAGCTTTTTATCAATGTCTTCTTTAGAATCATTTATTAACTCTTCCATTATAGTTATCCTTTCTTTATTTTTTTTTACTTCATAGGCTCTTTCTAATCTGATTTCCTCTATACCTTTCTGCAGTTGTTCCTTTACTTCAGATACTATTAATCCAGAGAGTTCTTTTTTTTACAACAGAGGTTATTTCTGATCTCATTTCCTCTACTTTTCTGTAGGGCTTTTTTTTTTCTTCAGACACTATTCATGCATTTCTTTTTTACTTCAGTGGTTATTTCTGATCTGATTTCCTCTATACTTGTGTGCTACTTAGATGCTATTAATTCTGAGATTTCAGCAGTATGATTCCTATTTTCTTCTATATTAGTGTCTCCTCCATTTCTTCTGGGTGGGCTTGGGGCCTGAGACTTCATCTTGCTTCTTCTCTTTGTCATTTTGGATAGCACAATCCTTTTCCCTTTGGTGTAGAGATAAGGTGCAGTTATGCGGTTAACACTTACTGAAATTTAGGTCCTGATCAACCAAGTTGGAACTGGCCCAGATGTGCTGGCTGGATTTGGCTGCTGTGCTCTGCTTCTTCTTGCTGCTGCTAGTGGAAGTGAACCTGTTGTGCTTCTGTAGCAAGATGTTCAGCTCCTGGATCAGCTGGGAACCCCATCTCTCTTCAGGGAATTTTTCTGCAGGATTCCACAGGAGATACTGGGTCTGGAATCTGCAAAAGCATCTACAAACACCTTTCACTGGACTATGGGTGGAGAAGTATCTGGTGAGTGCAGGCAGGCAGAAAGGTCCCTTTCAGCACGCACACAGTCTCTGGGTACTGAACATGCAGGATATCCATGGACATGGGCAGGTGGAGAGCTCCATACCTAACATGGAGGCTGGGATGGCTGGGTTCCAAGTGGGCAGGGAATCTGGTGGGCACAGACAGGTGAGAATTTATCTGTTTTGTAGCTTACTAATACTACATTGTGTAAAAGTTCCGTATCTCTTTTTCATTTTTCAGTGACTGGTAATTGAATTTCTTTCCAAGATTTAAAATAGATCCATCCCTGTAATCATGAAGAAAGCCATGGTCAAAATGGATAAAATATTTAAATATTAAAAATAAATCTTCTGGAAGGGAAAGCAGGTAGAAACCTTAAACATGGGAATAAGTAGAGAGCTCATGAACAAAAATCAAACTGCATGGAAAATACTTCAAACAACCAGCAACTGTGATCACACTTTTTAAGTTTCTGCATGGCAAAAGAAAGCACCAACACACTTAAAATAAACCCCGTGAATTGGGAAAACATTACAGCAGACTGTCCTTCAGACAAATGATTTCTTTCTAGAATATATAAAGAATTTAAAAAAATCAGAACTAAAAAAAGTCAAAGACCCAATTGAAAAATGATCATCTGAGATGAATATGCACTTCACATATAGAGGTGCACATGGCAAATAAATATGTGAAAAATTGTTCACCATCATCAGTCATCGAAGAGATGCACAGGGAAACAACCCTGATATATGGGGGAATTAACGCTTTGTGCCAGAAAGAATAGATATCATCAGGAAGCCAACCCATAGCAAATGCTGTAGAAGTTGTGAGGAAACGTAAATTCTTCTCCATTCTTGGTGAGAGTTCAGGTTGGTACAACCGTTATGGAAATCAGTATGGAGGTTCCTCAAAAAGCTGTGATTGGAGGACCCACTCAAGCCAGCATTCCCTCCCTAGGTGTTTTTCCAAAAGAATTGAGAACATCTTACCACAATGAAATATGTGCACCTATGCTTACAGCATAGATGGCCTGATTAAAATTTTAAAAACTATTAAAGTGGACTGACGCACAACATGGAAAGTGGCTGCATTTAAGACTGTATTTTACATAGCCATCTAAGAATTCATTGAAAATGAAAGAAAAATTTTTGACTTTACATGATTTTTTTGGCTTACATTAGTAAGAGCACAGGACTAGTTTTTAGGAAATGGTGCAAACTATTTCATTTTATGATGATTACTTTGCACAATTCAATTTAATAGTTTACCTGTATACATTCACTATTCTGCTGTAAATGGCTTGAAAGGAGAACATATTCTTCTAAAATTATCATTTTTCATACTATTTTTATAGTATCTTATATACAGAAAGTGTCATATGAGTATAAGATCATCATTAGCAATTAATGTGCTTGTTAAAATCAGTTGATAGACTACAAATTTGAGAAGAAAAATATTTTTATATTTATATATAATATAAATAAAAATATATATTTTATGAGATAGAACTACATCTCTATTATTTTAAAGAAAATATGAAAAAAGCATAGGATTCCATTTTAGTGACAGTATGAATTATAATTAATTTGAGAAACTACACCTTTTTTAATAAGCAATAATTTGGAGATCATATTAAAATAAATTTTGATATCTAACATCCATGTGTTATATTTTATTCTAACTTCCGATGTTTTTGTTTTGTTAGATTTAAAATATTTGTCCCATAAGTCTAAGTTTTTTAATTGCTATAAAACAACTTACACAAAAATACATGCATATTTATACCTACAATTTAGTCACGTAATTTTTATTTAAATTACTAATTAATTTTCTTATAAAATATTTGAGCTTGAAATAAGCACATAAGTTTCAATAATTATAAATTATGTATAATACTTAACAGTTAAAAATCATGTTTATTAGTTTTTTCAATTAACTATCAATTATTTTTAATGAAAGTATATTTTTAAAACTAAAAATACACAATGACATAATTTTATTTTTAGATAGATGTTTAAAAATTAGTATTACTGGGACTGGAGAGATAACTCTGAGGCACACGTGCCTGCTTGGCAAGTGCAAGGTCGTGAGTATGAACCCCAGTCCCACAAAAAACAAAAACAAAAACTTAGTATTGTGAAATCATGACAATAACAGTCTTTGAAATATCCTTGAAATATCTTTGAAATATCCTTGTTTACTTCTGATACAATACTTTACAAGAATTTCTACTAGGCATTCTGTAAACAATTCATTCTATATCTTAAAATAGGTCAAAAAGTAGAGTAAATAATCCCTGACCGCCACCATTGTTGCTAGTTTTTACCATTTGGCTGTAGATTAATCATGGCAAATGAAAATTATATGTCAGAAAGAGTAACAAATGTGCTCAACTCTGGAGTTAAAAGTAAGCATTGAGAAGGAATGTGTGTACAGTATTGTTGGATAATGTAGTATGGTTGCTTTAAAGATGTCAAATAGAAAATACGTCTCATGGTCCAACCAAGGCAGATATGAGAAGATCACAGTGCAACAAAGAGCAAAAGAAGATACATCAGCATAGTAGAGGATTAGTCATTTGTACAAATTGTGCTGATTTTATTCTATTAGATCAGATTTCAGTAAGCACAACTTAAAAGCCAAAAAGAAATAATGAAAATAACTTTCTTCATCAAAAGTATATTTTACTTTTACCGTTTTATTCATTCTATTACTCAGATTATTTTTTTCACATTAAATGTAAAATCAATTCCTAGTGCCTAAATAATGTCAAAAATCTTCAAACCTGTATAAAATGTTTCATTTTTAATAGTGATATAGGTGGCTGAGTTTTCTTGGAGGCCTTTCCATCTTTCCTTAGGAAATAGATGTGACTTTTTGCTAATATTTCTGAGCCATTTATGATGCAGAGGTTGTTTCCTGAAGAAACTGTTGAACTGTCTTATATTTGCTTCATCTTGAAAAGTCATTTTGCTTGGGGGCTGTTGGGGGACCTGATGAAATTGATTCTGTCTCTCATAAATCAATTTTCAGTAATGATATTTAGAAACCTTTGAGGATGTGATCTCCTGCCAACATGTAAAATAAAATTAATTGAAAAATATTCTTTACTTATCATATTTGCACTACCTAATAAGATGAACCCTTCTCTGTGAAAAAATTGGCAACTTCTAATATTCCCTGTGTTTACACTCTTATCTGTCTATTGCTTGAAATAAAGCCTAGACATTTTCCCTGGGAAATTTCTTTTCACATAGAAAAGTTACTGCAAACATCTTGTTTTCACTCTGTGATATTTGATTTATACATAATTTTAACAGAATACATCACCCATTTTTCTTAAGCAGTATTAGTTTACCTTTTTAATATATAAATCTATATGGAATTTAAAGGTTCCTGGCAATAAGAGTACCCACTGAGAACTTATTGCATCTTACAAATTGAGTGATACATTTGCTTATTATATTAAATATTTTGTAGCATAAGATATGAAACTTTTCTCAATAACCATAATATACAAATATAAAGACCTTTTTGGTTAATGTAACATTTTGATACAATATTATGGCTTGCCAAAGATGGAAGCATAAATTCAAAATAATTATTAAGCATAAATTCAGTTTTCAATCCATTTATTTATTTATTTATTTATTTATTTATTTATTTATTTATGTCTTTTTGCGACAGGGTCTCCCTATGCAGTTGAGGCTGGCCTTGAGCTCACTTTTGTAGCCCAGGCTGGTCTCAAACTCACAACGATCCTCCTGCCTCAGCCTCCTGAGTGCTGGGATTATAGGCATGCGCCACCACGCCTGGTTCTCATTTATTTTATTTTTAGCCTGACTCTAGATATCTTACTAAAAAGTACTATTTGTTTTAAAAATCACATCCTCAATGGTTTCCTTCTCTTTTCTACTTCTCCTCCTTTTCCTCCAGGTCTTAAAAAATGTCTCTGTGCGCTGGGCTTTCTCCATATGACAAGAATAATTGAGCTGAGTGAGACCTTGGAAACAGAGATGTGCAGAGGTTTCTTTGTTTGATATAAACTCTCCACTATTACTGATGTTATTGATGATAAACCTTCTTTATTGTCTCTATAAAGGGTTTCCTGCATCCACTTGGAAAGATATCACCTCATGATCTTTAGAGTAGTTACTACAAAATAGACAAAATAGAGTATTTATTTGGGGATAAAGAAATCATGCTGGTGATAGGAGTGTAAATTAGGGTAGTCATTCTGGTGACCAGATGGCCATAAAATCATCAATGCCACTTCTAGGAACCAAATCAGCATGCCCTACCTATACTTCTATTTTTGTGTGGCTTTCTTCACAAAAGTTAGACAAGGGATCAATCTAAGCATGATAGCTGAATTCTTGAAGGAAACATCACATGGCACTCACACTCATGCATACATATGTGAAAAACACACACAGAAACTACAATACCATTAAACCTTCACAAAGAAAGAAATTGTGTCATTAACAAACTAATGAATAAAACTTGAGTTCATTATGCTAACACGTGCAAGTCAAGCATAGACCTATCTAGTTGCTTGTATACTATGAAAACTCCTAATGAAAGCTTCCAATGCATGGAAACAGACAGTAGAGGCGTGGCTGTCTGAGGCTGTGGGTGGTGGGTGGGGGAAATGGACAAGAGAGATGGGTACTGGTTAAAGTTTCATTTGGACAAGATAATGAAGTACTCATGACAACCAAAACAAAAATAATACTCTGCATAAAAAATATTATTGAGGGGTGAGGGTAACTAATGTCTGTTTACTGCTATATATATATATATATATATATATATATATATATATATATATATATATCAGACATTAGAAATGCATTTAAATATCCCAAGGAGTCCTGTGAGTAGTTTTGTAGTTTTGTTATTACTGACATATCAGAAAAAAGATTGCGAGACTTAAAATGGTGAGACAGTGTTTCAAGCTTAAGCAGCCAGCCAAATGCAGAACTGCAATTCAGAATTCAGCAGTGGGATTGAGACAGCACATTTGGTCTTTAAACTTTGTCATCTCGATTTCTTAAAATGCGAGACAACTGACACATGTGAAACCATAGTGCCATGTTAGGAGCCACGCAGCTGGGAGTGAGGATGGTGAAGTTGGCTAGAGCTCAGCCATGGTTCGTGGTCCCAAGAAGCATCTGAGGTGAGTAGCAGCTCCAAAGCATCGGATGCTGGATAAATTGACCATTGTGTTTGCTTCTCATCCATCCACAGATCCCCAGAAACCGACAGAATGTCTGCCTCCCATCGTCTTCCTAAGGAACAGACTCAAGTAAGCTCTCACAGATGAAGTAGAGAAGATTTACATGCAGTGCTTCACTAAGGTCAATGGAAAAGCTCACACTAAGATAACCTATCCTGCTGGCTTTATGGATGTCATCAGCACTAACAAGACAGGACAGCATTTCTGTCTGATCTATGACACAAAGGGTCGCTTTGCTGTTCATTGAATTGCATCTGAGGAAGCCAAGTACAACTTGTGCAAATTGAGGAAGATATGTGTGGGAACAAAAAGAATCCCTCATCTGGTGACCCACGAGGCTCACACCGTTCGTTATCCTGACCCCCTCATCAAGGTCAAAAACATCATCTAGAGTGATTTGGCGTTTGGCATGATCACCAATTTCATCAATTTGGACACTGGTATGGTGAGCAGAAGTGCTAACTTGGGAAGAAATGGAGTGATCACCAACAAAGAGAAACATCCTGGCTCTTTTGATGTGGTTCATTTGAAAGATCCCATCGGCAACAGCTTTGCCATCTGGCTCTCCAACATCATCATTGGAAAATGCAGCAAGCCGTGGATTTATCTTCCATGAGGGAAAATAATCCACCTCACCATTGCTGAATAGAGAGATGAGACTGGTAGCCAGACACAGCAATGGGTGAATTGGCATCTAATGACATGTTACAGAGGTCTCTGTTTAATTAGAGATAATAGAACATGAAAAAAAAGTGAGAAAAAAAATTTTTTTTGGCTTTTTGAGACAGGGTCTCACTTGCAGTTTAGGCTGGCTTTGAGCTCACTTTTGTAGCCCAGGCTGGTCTCGAACTCGCAGCGATCATCCTTCCTCAGCCTCCCAAGTGCTGGGATTACAGGTGTGAGCCACCACGCCCGGCTTTGAGAAAATTTTTCAATGGAAAGACCAAAATATTTTTAGTGGAAGTACTGAAAGGGAGAAATGACAATATATTTTTGAAATCACCAAGTCTGATTAAGCCAGAGACTTAAATGTCCAATCATTTGTATTTCTACTTATCTATATGAAACAACATAGCTAATGGAAGTCAGTGTGATATTTCTAGAAAGAGCATTGTCATTGCCAACATGGAAATGCTTTAATTTTTGCCTCCATAATTGAATGTCTTTGAGTTCTGAATTTTCTGCATAAATAGTAGGAACTGAATACATCTTACCTCAGAGAATGAGTTAAACATAAACTTTAATACTTCGCTACAAAATGAGAGAATAATAGTGAAAAATAAAGTTTGAAAACATTCAGGAATGTTGTGGGCAACACCTTTTCTTGCAGAAAAGGATGCTCCCTTGTATGTCCAGAAAATGGTTGAGATAGTTGTCTTTTTTGATGTTATCTTATTATCTAAAACCTTAAGGAAAGGTCATATCTAATCCAATATAATGTCCCCAAAAGACAGGATTATAAAAAATATTAAGTGGATATAGATTCAAAGAAAATTTGGTCAACATCATTTTTTTAAATTTAACTTTCTTGTTCAGGATCAGGTTTGTTAGGTAAGTGTATTACAAATCATTTAATCTTGAATATAAAGTATAATTATTTATTTTTATCAATAGCAAATTTTATGTGCATTAAATTTCTTCAGAAGCATATTTTAAAATTCTAATTTTTTTCTTTGAGAATGCCTAAATATATCTGGCTATCTCTTAGAGGTATTATCTTGAAAAGAGTACTTGAGTGAAAATATATTTTTCCTGAATGGATAGCTCTATTTTAAATATACATTTGTTAGATCAAAGAAGAGCTTTGGTGAAACCCACAAGGTAGTCAGGCTTGAGAAAAGTTGAGGTGGAAGTTCTATTGCCTCTGTCAGCCATCAGCCTACTTCATAAATCAAGGAGTCAGCCTTGGCCAAGAGCACTGGAGGTTGTATATCCTGGCCTCTGCAGTGAGGGCATGTGGGTAAGAGTGACTGGGCAGAAAGAGACAAAGCAGAGTTACCTGATAGGTTGAGCAAAGTTCTGTTTTCCTGAGTTAAATTTCTATTTCTTTGCAGTAACATGGACTATCTGCTTGGAATGAGGTCATTACATTCCCTCCTTATCACATACAGTTTTGATCTGAGATTTAGAGTAAAGTTATAATTACATTACAAGTATGCAAATGTTACTAGTACTCGTAGCCTTGGTGTTCACCTTAGTGGAAAGTTTTCATTTCACCAAAGTAGGGCAGCAAGGGTGCAAAAAGAAAATGAGGACCCTGGCTAGAGAAAATCAGAGATGTTACTAGAGAAACTTGAACATAGATAATAGAGCAGACTAAATCTTGACCTGTATTATTATTATTATTATTATTACTATTATTGAGAGTCAGCTTTTCAACCATGTCATTGAGAGAGCACTATGTCTCTCTTATGCAAGGGTCATCTCCTTGCACTGCACTGCGCATCTTCCACAGATGAGAACAGAGATCACCACAATGCACTGGGCCACCCTATAGTACTCTTAGTTTAATGTGAACAAACTGCAGCAGATGAAAAGATGCAATAAAATATAAGTAAATTAGAAGATTAGGAATGATGTCATTATCTAATTTATTTTTCTTTCTGTATTTAGTACAGGGTCTCACTAAGTAGACCAGACTCATAGTGATTCTTCTGTTTTCAACCTCCCAAGAGCTAGGATTTTAGGCACGTGTCACTATGCCTAGTTTCTGTCTCACCCATCAGTGTACTCCACGGGTGGGGCCAGCAAGGCAGTCAGGGCATCAACCCCCCAGTTGTGCTCTGCCTAAGCACGTGCTTTAGTTGGCTGAGCTATCAGGCCGACCTTCCAAATTTTGAATAAAGTGAAACTTAGTTTTTTTTAGAAAAATTATTGAGGTCTAGTAGAAAAAGAAATATTTGAATGCTTTATTGAATGAATGAAATCATCCATGAATGGTACGAACTTCTTGTATTAATCGTGCTGCAAAACAGCTAGACATTCCGATAACTCAACATCCATATCACTCATTTGCTGTTCTATTTTTATGTGCTTCCAAGTGAACACTTTAGAAATGCAGATATATGCACTGTTATGCAAGTGGGTGTTTATATTTTCCAACTACTTGGATCACTTTCAAGAACCTTTATTTTATCTTAAACACTTTCAGAATTTTTGAATGCTAGAATAAATCGTTAAAAGCCTAGGGCATCTAGGTGTTCTCTGAAGAGGGACTCCAAGATGATGAATTTGCATAGATATTTTAAATTAATTACCATATAGAAATAATTAAAAGGCACCACTCATCATGTGAAGAGCAATGGACGGAAAGTATTCATGCATCCTTTATCCAACCACTCTCATCTTTATGAAGAATTCTAGAGGCAGATATCAGAGACTAACAGCACTTTGGAGTTGGTTATTTACAAACACTTGGAAAACTATTCGATGGTTATCTTAAGAGGCACAAAATTTTTAACACATGATTGGTTGTTAATATTGAGTGATATAGTTAAATTCAGAAGTGTTATTTTGTTTCATTAAAAAAATACAACTAAGCCGGGCGTGGTGGCTCATGCCTGTAATCCCAGCACTCAGGAGGCTGAGGCAGGAGGATTGGTGCAAGTTCGAGACCAGCCTGGGCTACA
>PVJA010052230.1:0-12508 GCA_004027025.1 Myocastor coypus
AAAAAAAAAAAAAAAAAAAAAAAAAAAAAAAAAAAAAAATTCAAGGCCAGCCTGAACTCAGACCAAAAACAAACAAACAAAAAACTTTTCTTCATTAGTGTATGTTTTTAGTACATTGTTTATTTCTTATGTGGAGCTGGTATATGTACATACCACATCATTTTTTATTTTGTTTTGTTTTTAAGACAGGGTCTTGTTATGTAGTCCAGATTGACCTCTAACTCATAGCAATCTTTCTCCCTCAGCCTCCCCAGTACTGGGATTATAGGCGTGTGCCACCATCCCTGACCTCACATGTATAACACATTTTAATTCTCATCCCTTTCCTCTGTCCTCTGTCTCCTTACCTTTTTTTTTTTTTTTTCCATTTTGAGTCAGAACATCACTGTACAATTCAAGCTGACCTTCCACTCACTTAGTAGCCCAGGTTGATCTTAAACTTGCAACAATCCTCCTGCTTCCATCTTGCCATGCTAGAATTACAGGCAGGCACCATCACACTGAGCTTCCCTCTGTCTGTTGATCTCCTTCCCATTTGACAAAGATCTGTCTCCCTATGTATAATTTGAATTTCTCATAGAAATTATGCAATATTTAAGTTTGTGTATCTAACATTTCGGTTAGCATTATGGTCTCCAAGTGAATCCATTTTTCTGTGTGATTCAGATTTTATCATTATTTATGGCAGCAGACTACATGGTATGTTAGTTAATGAATGCTTTTGTTTGAAAGCAGTTTGCTTCACAAACAAGTGTTTGGCAAAACTTGTTTTGAATTTTTTTGCAAATTATTTATTGGTTAACAAGCACAACTGTGGCCATCTTTCCTGTACAAGTACTACTTTAAAAAAAAAAAAAAAAAAACAGACATTGCTGAGCTCCCAAACATGTATCCTCCATTTTGTCCCTTCCAATGAAAGCATGCTTATGCACAGTATTTTTCTTTCTGCAGGAAGCTTATGTGTAGTTTTGAGAATCATGGCATCAGCAGGCAGAGATAATAAGGGAATAGCATAGAATTTGGGGCTTAAGAAAAATGCAGAACATCAAAGATAAGTAAAGTGTGAAGGAAGAAAGGAAAGGAAACATAAAAGTTACTCAGGCAGCCCAAGGCAGCAGTCTCATGGAGATGCCTCTGAGCATTTTCCTGGGCAGAATGTGACTGTGTGTTGAGAGCTGGTCACAGTTGCAAGTGGTAGAAAAATGTAGCATCAACTTAAACAAAATCAAGTTTATTTCTTTCTGAAGTAAAAAAAAAAAAAAAAAAAGTTGAGAGCTAGGCAGCCTAGAGCTGCCATGGTCACTCCTCCTGATCTTCTAGCTACGCAAGTTTTTTGCTCGTTGTTTGATCAGTCAACTATTATAGTTATGCCATGTATCAGATACCCCAAGAATTCAGTGCTCTGAAATAACAGCAGTTGTTTTTTACTGTGGAATATTGGATTAGCTGGAATGGACTGTGCCCCAGGCTATAGGCTGAGTTCAGAACTGTTCATGCAGCTCCTCATCATGGGACCAGCAGTTCCCAAAGCAACATTTCTCTCAGGGCAGATGTCAGGAGCAAGAACACCGGCCAAACCACACAAGCTTATTAATATTTCAGCTTGTGTTATGTTCTCCTAACATTTCATTACCCAGAACAAGTTAGACTGTGCCCAAAGTCAGAAATCAGAGAAGTGGACTCTTCCCATGTGACCATAGCTAGGACAGAAAAAAAAGAAAGGATTCTAGGAAAATAAGATTGTCTGCCACAGGGCCTAGCAGGATGGCTCAGTGGTCTAAAGCGCGTGCTTAGAAAAGCTTAGGCGGCTACAGGGACCGCGGTTCAATCCTGGGCACCACATGCTACGCCAGCCCTGCCCTCAGGGCAGGCTGAGCGGGCCATAAAAATAAATAAATAAACAAACAAAAGTTCTGAAACGAGAAAAATAAAATAAAAAATTCTTAAAAAAAAAAAAAAAAGAAAGATGATCTGCCACAGCCCTCCTTAGCCAACTACTTCAGGGTCCTCTCAACTGCGTAGCAGATGAAACAAGAAGCTGAGAAAGGAAACCTTTCTTTTCGATGTTATTTTCTAGAAATTACATCTGTGGCTTTCCCTTGCGTATTATGTTCCCATGCTGAAGGACACAGTTTTTTCCCAGGCACATGTTTAGTTCAAATCTGGGACCTGTGCTATTAAGGAAAAAGAGAAGAATAGGTATTGGACTGATAAATAGTTTTTACCACAAAAAAATACAGAGCTTTGTTCAGTAAAACAAGGCATATTTACAGATACAATACAGTCAACTTCCTGGAATTACTAACGTAGTATTTTTCTTTGTTAGCTACAGACTCAAAAATTACACACAGAAAAACCTCAAGATAATGCCACTAAAGTTTTGTGGTTTTAAAGGACTGTGCAGAATTTACTTTTTAAAAATGCTATTGTAGGGGCTGGGGAGATAGCTCCGAGGCACAAGTGCCTGCTGGGCAAGTGCAAGGTCGTGAGTTCAAACCCTGGTCCCACAAAAAAAAAAAAAAAAAAATGCTATTGTAGAGTTGGGGATAGAGCTCGTTGACATAAGTGCCTGCCTGACTAGTGCAAGTCCCAAATTCATTCTCTCTCTTTTTTTTTTTTTTTCTTTTTTTTTTTGTCTCTTTGAGACAGAGTCTCATTATGCAGTTCAGGCTGGCCTTAAGCTCACTTTTTATAGGCCAGGCTGGTCTTGAACTCACACTGATCTTCTTGCCTCAGCCTCCCAAGTGCTGGGATTATAGACGTGAGCCACCACGCCCGGCCCAAATTCATTCTCTGGTCCCACCAAAAAAAAAAAAAAAAAAGTCATACCAGAGCCAGACATGTTGGCACATATCTGTAATCCCAGCTCTGGGGAGACTGAGGCAAGAGAATCACTGTGAGAGGCCAGCCTGAATTACAGAGCACATGGTAATATCTCAAAAAAAGCCATACCTTTATTTTTACAGTGTGAACTCAAGATTGGACAGTTTACACAATCAAATAATAAATTCTGGGTCCCTGCTTTAGGATTCTTTTCAAAGTGGTCTATATTGCCAGGCGTGGTGGCGCACGCCTATAATCCCAGCACTTGGGAGGCTGAGGCAGGAGGATCAGTGCGAGTTCAAAACCAGCCTGGGCTACAAAAGTGAGCTCAGGGCCAGCCTGAACTGCATAGTGAAACCCTGTCTCAAAAAAAAAAAAAAAAAAAAAGTGCTCTGTATCTGTAATTTGTTATTTGGTTTCCTAAGAAGGAATGTTGCATATTATACTCAAAATTGCAGTAAACACTTCAGCAAATGGATCCAGTCAGTTGTGTAGGAAATCATTTTTTTAAGGTTTTTTTTTTAACTTTTAAATTAAAAAAATTACTGAAGTGTTTTGTTTTGTTTTGTTTTTGGTACCAGAAATTGAACTAATGACATCGAGCTTGTCAGGCAGGGGCTTACTGCTAAGCTAAATCCCCAGTCCTCCCCTCTACCCCACCCCTACCCCTCTGCCTTGTGCTCACTTTTGTAGGCCCTAGACTAATCTCAAACTCTCTGACCCTCCTGTGTCAAACTTGAGTGCTGGGATTAAAGGTGTGCACCAGTACACCCAGTTCTAGGTCATGGCGCCCAGGTTTCCAGGGCTACATGCACTTGCAGGGATCAAACTCGGGTCCTTGTGCTTGCCAATAGGTGCTTAATGCCTCTGAGCTATCTCCCCAGTCCCTGGAATTTTTTTTTTTTTTTAATAATTTCATGCTTGGAGCTGGGCGTGGTGGCGCACGCCTGTAATCCCAGCACTTGGGAGGCTGAGGCAGGAGGATTGGTGCGAGTTCGAGACCAGCCTGAGCTACAAAAGTGAGCTCAAGGCCAGCCTCAACTGCATAGCGAGACCCTGTCTCAAAAAGACAAAAAAAATAATAATAATAATAATTTCATGCTTGGGATAGGGAAATAGTTCGGTGGCATAAGCACCTGCTTGGCAAGTGCAAGGACCCGAGTTCAGTTTCTGGCACTACACCTTACTGGCTTCAGAACCCCATGCCTCTAATACCAACTACTTGTACTCAGGAAGCTGAGGAAGAAATCTCAAGTTCTGGGCCAGCGTGGGTGACTTGGCAAGACCTGTCTCTAAAAAGTAAAAATGGTGGGGCTATAGTTCAGTGGTAGAGAGCCACTAGATTTTTTTTTTAAATGTCATTGCCAGGTAAAGTGATGCACACCTATAATCCCAGCATCAGGAGACTGAGGCAGGAGGATCACAGTAAGTTTGAGGGTAGCTTCCTGAGGTACATAGTGAGATTCGGTCTCCAACAAACGAATGAATGAATGAATGAATGAATGAATGAATGAATGAATGAATGAATGAATGAATAAATGAGTGAGTGAGTGAGTGAGTGAGTGAGTGAGTGAGTGAGTGAACAAACGAATGAATGAATGAATGTTTTAACCAATTTTAGTCTGAAAGTGCTCTGGGAATATGAAGCTTAAGTTACTGTCTCTAATGAGTTGGTATTTACATCTGTTGACAGGGGTTGGTCCTGCTTCTGTGATGGTAGGGAATCTGGTTGCTGGAAAACGCATAGCACAAGCTGCTGGAAGGGATCTGGGGCAAATTGAAGAGAATGATTTAGTGAGGAAGGTAAGTGTTAACTTTTAAAATGAGTCAAGGATATAACTTACACTTCAGGTAGCGGAAGGCTGGGTTATATTACAATTTTAAAATTGCTCACCTTTTTTTCTGCCTTCTGACTTCAGCACCAGTTTCTGGCTGAGATTTTGCAGTGGCGAGCCCAGGCGACACCTGACCATGTCCTTTTCATGCTGTTGAATGCCAAGGTAGGAAAGTTTAGTTGTGCATCTAATCAGCTGCGTCCTATGGGAGTATCTTAGAACCTCTTGGTTTGTTTTTAATTAGAAATTCCTTGTTATCACCTCTAAAGGAGTTACAGCTTTCTCCTTATTTTGATACATGAGGGTAGGTTATGCAGAATAGGTCCAAGGCAGGGCAGCTTTGCTGGGAGACATCACATGGTACAAACAGTCCATGGTGTGGCAGACAGCAGACAGCAGCAGCAGCAGCAGGCCTGCCTTCCTTGTGTCCCTTTATGTTGCAACTAAGCCATATGCCCCAGGATGGGGCTTCTATAATCCACACCCTTACCCCCATATCACACCTTTAATCCATATTCACGCACCCTAAACCTAACCATTGCCAGAAAGTCCCACCTGTAACTGCATGAGTCTTTGGGATGACATCTAGATACAAGTCATAACAGCATCTTGTGATAATTCATTATAAATATCAAGAACCATTGCTTTAGCCGGGCGTGGTGGCTCACGCCTGTAATCCCAGCACTTGGGAGGCTGAGGCAGGAGGATCGCTGCGAGTTCGAGACCAGCCTGGGCTACAAAAGTGAGCTCAAAGCCAGCCTGAACTGCACAGTGAGACCCTGTCTCAAAAAGACAAAAAAAAAAAAAAGAACCATTGCTTTTCTCACCACCCCCTCACCTCTGCCCTGGTACCGGGGATTGAACTCAGCACCTTGCTTGCCAGGCAAATGCTTATTCTACTGAGCTATGTCCGCGGCCCCAAGAACCATTGTTTTTATGATGGAAAATTTTAGTTTTGTATCTACATGACGTGAGCTTCTCCTTAGCCCGTGAATTTGGTAAGACCTTATGCTTCATGAAGAAGCTATTAACCTACTCATGTGGCTACGGTTAAAGTTGTGCATACTAGGAGATCCATCCCCTCAAGACATGAATTTTATTTTGTTTCTTAATTAGAGAAATAATATAAATGAATGGCTCCCCAACAAATATATATTTTATTCTTCTGTACACCCTAATATTCTATTAGATTTACCCAGACTGGCAGTGTCCTTACCACATGTTATTTGTTCTTTATGGCTGAAACATTGTCTTACTGAACTTTAGTTTGCTGCTGTGCTTTATGGGTTTAACCCTTAGTTTAGCCAAAAGGGTATTTTAGATATTTTAGTGTTACAGCCTTAATGCCTAATAGGTGGCTAAATAAACTATGGCATACAAATATGATAAAATTAATAAACTATGGCATACAAATATGATAAAATTATATATATATATATATATATACACACACACACACACACACATATGTATATCCAGTGCAGTATCATAGAATATTTGTGTCCCCCAAAACTCGTAATATATTAGAGGAAAATAGGATATAAATCATTCATAATTGAGTATACATTCAGGACCTTGTTCTAGATGCTTACATTTCATAGATAATGTTGAAGAAACCAAGGTGCATTGCTTACACAGAACTAGTAAGGAGTAGGGCTAAGAAATTAGCTCTTTAAAAACTTTTATTTTTAGTCATTTACAGTGGTGCATGCCTGTCATCCTAGGGCTCTGGGGCAGGTTCCCACTCAGTCTGCATAGCTTAGCAACTTAGTGAGACCATGTCAAAATAAAGGGCTGGTGACACACCTTGGTACCTAAGTAATTCTTAGCACTGCAATATAGTAGTGAAAGTAATAACATTTAAATTTTTATTTTTGATTAACAATATAAATTCTTTACATTACTGAGGTTCCATGTGGTATTTCATTATATGCATGCAGTAAGCACCAATAAGTGGGACATAGCATTTGCCAGGTAAGTACTGTCCCTGTGCCACTGAACTATATCCCCAGCCCCTCATGACTAGAGTTCAAATGAATAGAAAGAGCTATGTCCCAGGTTCAGTTGCTAGTACAAAAAAAAAAAAAAACTATGGCCATGGGACACACATTTGTTTGTTTTTGTTTTTTGTCTTGAGGTAGAGTCTTACTATGCAGTTCAGCCTGGCCTTCAGCTCACTTTGTAGTCCAAGCTGGTCTCACACTCACAATGATCCTCCTGCCTCACCCTCCTGAGTGCTGGGATTACAGGCATGCACCACCATGCCCCAACGGAGCACACATTCTTAAACAACACACTGGGCAGCCTTTGACAGGTGATATAGTATGCTGCTGCTTTTAAATTCTTTCATACAAAGTTATACATAATGTATATCAATTATTTTAATACTACTTTATGTTAATCAAATTTAAAAGTTTTTAAAGAAACAGCTCTGTAAATTTATTAATTTATATGTTTTAGCTGGGCATGGAGGCATACTTAAGGAGACCAAGGCAGGAGAATTCACTGTGAGTTCAAGGGCAGCCCGGGCTACAAAGATCAAGGCCAGCCTAAGCTGCATAGTGAAATCCTATCTCAAAAAAAAACAAAAATGAATTGCTTTTATTTGGTGAGACTTTTATCCATTATAAGATTATAGTATGAGATAATCTGGGGCCCGGCGGGATGGCTCAGGGGTCAAAAGCGCCTGCTTGGGAAAGCTTGGGTGACTTCAGGGACCTTGTTCAATCCCCGGCACCACATGCTACGCCAGCCGTACCCTCGGGGCAGGCTGAGCCGGCCATAAAAATGAGTGAATAAACAAAGGTTCTGAAACAAGAAATAAAGAAAGAAAGAAAGAAAGAAAGAAAGAAAGAAAGAAAGAAAGAAAGAAAGAAAGAAAGAAAGAAAGAAAGAAAGAAAGAAAGAAAGAAAGAAAGAAAGAAAGAAAGAGATAATCTGTACTGGCATGATAAAGAACAACTACCTGGTATGCAGTATCAGTGATTAAAAAAATAAATCAAAGATGATCATTATCTGTGGAGGAACAAGAGCTGGAGGGGCACACGTGAGTGGTGCAAGTTGCCAGAGTGGTCTTCTCCTTATTGTGCGGATGTTTCCACTGATGCTGGCTTGCTGATTTCTCATTAAACCACATAAGTGTTTTGTACTTTCCCTTACATGTGCCCTATTTTGTTTTTTGGGGTTTTTTCTAAGATTTTTTTTTTTTTCCTTCTTGTTTCAGAACCTTTATTTGTTGGGCCCAGCGGGATGGCTCAGTGGTCTAAAGCGCCTGCTTGGGAAAGCTTGGGCGGCTTCAGGGACCACGGTTCGATTCCCGGCACCACATGCTGCGCCAGCCCTGCTCTCAGGGCAGGCTGAGCCAGCCATAAAAATGAGTGAATAAACAAACAAAGGTTCTGAAACAAGAAAAAAATAAATAAAATAAAAAATTCTTTTTTTTTTTTGTAGGACCAGGGTTTGAACTCATGACCTTGCACTTGCCCAGCAGGCACTTGTGCGTCGGAGCTATCTCCCCAGCCCCAAAAAATTATTTATATATATAAAAAAAAAACCCTTTATTTGTTTATTCACTCATTTTTATGGCCGGCTCAGCCCACCCTGAGAGCAGGGCTGGTGCATCATGTGGTGCCAGGGATCAAACCGAGGTCCCTGAAGCCACCCAAGCTTTCCCAAACAGGCTCTTTAGACCACTGAGCCATCCCGCTGGGCCCTATACATGTGCCCTATTTTGAAGGGGAAAAGACTTCAAAACCTTAGCTCTATAAGCTTACGAAGGTCCATAGGAGAAATTCTTCTCAGGATCAAGAAAATTGACCTCTTTCTCATCCTCTACTCTTCATTAATAGCTGGTCAACTCTGGTTACTGTTTTTGTTTACATTCTCACTGTTGGTAAATTTGTGTTCTACACACAACAAAGGGATGTGATTCTTGAGCCCAGCACTTACTGTCTTGACCTCACTTTTCCTGATGCCTTCTTTCTGCTGTACTTTGAGTTGCTTTAATTTCCCTCCATTCTTTATTTTCTCACAGAAATATTTAATTGTGTATTTTTAAAATCACTTTATGCAGGAAAAACTTTAATGTTTGATTTAAATTAATGTTAATATACCCTGAGTACCTAATGACATTCAAAAAGGAAGGAAATATGCCCAAGACTTTTTCTCGATTTGGTTTGGTTTTTGAGATAGGGTCTACTGTGTACTTAAGGCTAGTCTCATACTCCTGTCTCAGCCTCACATGTGTAATGCCCAGCTACCCCATCTGGCTTTTGATTAGGGAAATTTTCATAAATGACTCATAAAGGAGAATCTACCAAAGCACTCCAAAGCACTAGCCTTTTAGGCAGGATGTCATGGTCACTATACTTGCCCTATTTATTTCCCCACTGAACTTTTTGGCTGGTTGGTTGGCGTTTGGTTATTCTGTGGCACTGAGCTACATCCCTCGACATCACTGAGTTGCCTGGGCTGGGCTGCAGCTTGTGATCCTCTTGCCTCTGCCTCCTAGAGCGCTGATATTAACAGTGTGTGCCATCACATCTGGTCACTTTACTGTGCTTTGATCGGCTTATTTTTGTCTCTGTTTAAAGGGAACCACAGTGTGCACAGCCAGTTGCCTTCAGCTTCATAAGCGAGCAGAGAGGATTGCATCAGTTTTGGGTGACAAAGGACACCTAAATGCAGGAGACAATGTGGTATTGCTCTACCCACCTGGTAAGTATCTGGTTATTCATATTCTAGACTCCAAGCTCCATTACTCCCCCGCATATGTGGGAGAGGACATAATTCAGAGCAATATCAGTGGCTACAGAAACAATGCATTCCCAGCATGAAGAGTGCCAGCTCAAGGGTTATGAAGCCGCCCCTCAGAGCCTCACATGTGACGGATCTGCTAGAATCAGATCTGCTGTCTTTACTTTTCCATTGTCAGATCTTGGCACCAGAGGCACCCAGGGAAGTCTGAGTATATGAGTGAATAAATGAATACCTAAACTCTCTGACTTTCAAGCACCCTCAGAGCAGGTTCCCTTGAAGCTGGGCACAGAGGCACTGACCTCTGAAGCTCGGACTCACTGATACAGTGACACCAACAAGTCCAGTTGCTTTTTCTGTACAGCCTTCTAGATATTTAACAAAATTCAGGCTTCCCTGTGTAGACTTTCCTAAGTTTTGCAGTTACTTTTTCATAAGTAAACAGTTAATAACATTAACTTACCTTCAAGGGTCTGTCAAGTTTATTTATGATTTCTGTTTTGCTGTATATTCTTGGTTTTTCCTTATAGTTTTAAGTTGTTTTTTTTTTTTTTTGGGCGGGGGACCGGGGTTCGAACTCACGACCTTGCACTTGCCCAGCAGGCACTTGTGCCTCGGAGCTATCTCCCCAGCCCCAGTTTTAAGTTGTTTTATATGCTTCATCTTCAATCTCTAAATTTGTAAAATTTCTTCTAGTATCTTGTTAAATTGTGGTCTGCATTACTCGTGTGGCTTGATTTCATAAACTGGTTTTAGCAGATCTACATTTAGTTTCTTAGAGATATTGAAGAGTTGTTGTTTGTTTTTCTGGTTTGTGGTTTTTTTAGGGGGTGGTTGTTGAGACAAGATTTTGCTATCCATGTAGTTGGGGCTGGCCTTGAGCTCACTGCATATTTCAAGGCTGCTGGTCTCAAACTCACAGAAATCCTCTTGCCTCCCAAGTGCTAGGATCACAGGTGTGTGGCACCACACCCAACTTTTTAGTGACACTGGCAGGCAAGTGATCTGACCATGCCCTCTTGTCTTACAGGCATCGAGTTGATCGCCGCATTCTATGGCTGCCTGTATACAGGGTGTATTCCTGTGACTGTCAGACCACCTCATGCTCAGAATCTTACTGCCACTTTACCTACTGTCCGCATGATTGTTGATGTAAGTACCAACTGTACCTTGACGGTATCTCATGAAGCCCAGATTCAAACAACCAAGGATCCTTAATAATTTCCCAGTCTTACAAAGTCAAGTAGTTTTGCTCTGTATGGTGGCATATATTTATAATCCCACTCAAGAGGCTGAGGCAAGAAGGTCATCAGGAATTCAAGGCCAACCTAGACTACACAATGATACCCTATCTCAGACCACTCCCTTCCCAAATAGAATTTTCCTGGGCATGGTGGCATATGTCTACAGTCCCAGCAGTTGGGGCAGGAGGACAGCAAGTTTGAGCTCAGTGTGGACAACTTAGCAAAACCTTGTCTCACACCTTAACTAGGTGTACTGGCAGACACCTGTAATCCTGGTACTCAGGAAGTTAGAGCTGGAGAATCAAAACAAGTGTGAGGTCAGCCTGGGCTTCATAGTGAGGCCTAGTTATTTTGAGATACAGAATCGTATATATGAATCGTGAGCATTAAAAAAGGTAAAGTTAGCCGGGTGTGGTGGCTCACGCCTGTAATCCCAGCACTTGGGAGGCTGAGGCAGGAGGATTGTTGTGAGTTCGAGACCAGCCTGGGCTACAAAAGTGAGCTCAAGGCCAGCCTGAATTGCACAGTGAGACCCTGTCTCAAAAATTTAAAAAAAAAAAAAAAAGGTAAAGCTGGCTGGGCATGGTGGCACACGCCTGTAATCCCAGCTCTTGGGAGGCTGAGGTAGGAGGATCAGTGTGAGTTGAGACCAGCCTGGGCTACAGAAATGAGCTCAAGGCCAACATCAACTGTATAGCGAGAGCCTGTCTCAAAAAGACAAAAAAAAAAAAAAAAGATAACGCTGTCATTATTAACTCTCCTTGCCGGGCGTGGTGGTGCACACCTGTAATCCCAGCACTCGGGAGGCTGAGGCAGGAGGATTGGTGCGAGTTCGAGACCAGCCTGGGCTACAAAAGTGAGCTCAAGGCCAGCCTGAACTGCATAGCAAGACCCTGTCTCAAAAAGACCCCCCAAAAAAAAATCTTCCTAAAACTTATCCTCCCCAGGCCCAGCGGGATGGCTCAGTGTTCTAAAGCACCTGCTTGGGAAACCTTGGGCGGCTTCAGGGACTGAGGTTCGATCCCCAGCACCACATGCTGCACCAACCCTGCCCTCGGGGCGGGCTGAGCCAGCCATAAAAATGAGTGAATAAACAAATAAAGGTTCTGAAACAAGAAAAAATAAATAAATAAAAAATAAAAAATTCTTTAAAAAAAATAAAAATAAAACTTATCCTCCCCTTCATAAAATGTTATTGGTCTGATACTTTCCTATACAGTAAGCAGGGTGATTTCACACACCAAACTCTGATTTCTCTCCAATGGTCAGGTCACTTTTATCATAGTTTCGTAAATTTAGTTGGTGTAGCATTAAAAGATGTCCAGGTCTTGGTGTATGGCACATACATTTTAATCCCAGCATTCTGGAAGGCTGAGGCACAAGGAACATAGGTTTGAGCCCAGCCTGGGCCACTTAGTGATTTAGTGACCCTGTCTAAGAAAATAAACCAGAGGGGCTAGGGAGATAGTTCTGTGGTACAAATGCCTGCCTGGCAAGTGCAAAGTCATGAGTTCAAACCCTGGTCCTGCAAAAAAAAAAAAAAAAAAAAAAATTATGTACACTTGCTTATTACTGTGTTTCTATCTTTGCTTCTGCTATTTTTACTCTTTAAAATAAAATTTTTAAAAAATTAAAATAAAAAGAAAATAAACTGCCGGGCGTGGTGGCGCACGCCTGTAATCCTAGCACTCGGGAGGCTGAGGCAGGAGGATTGGTGCGAGTTCGAGACCAGCCTGGGCTACAAAAGTGAGCTCAGGACCAGCCTCAACTGCATAGTGAGACCCTGTCTCAAAAAGACAAAAAAAAAAAAAAAAAAAAAAAAAAAAAAAAAAAAAAAAAAAAAAAAAAAAA
>PVJA010052231.1:0-12498 GCA_004027025.1 Myocastor coypus
GAGGAGGAGGAGGAGGGAGATTGTCTTAATGTAAGGCCATAGTGACCCTTCTTTTGCAAGAGGACCTGAATGAGGTTTGAAAAAGAAGCCACATGAGGAGAGAGCCATTTTCCATCTAGTATCACTTCTTTGTGTGTGAGATCTAAGACAAGATGCAAAATAGTAAGACGACAGCATGGACAGGCTTAAACGGTGAGTAATGCTTGTCAGGAGCACATTCACGAGAACTATTCTGGGGTTTTAGGGTAGAGGAGAGAAGTGACTTCAGATGTGCTCAGGTTATCTGTGCTCCTGACATTGACACAGAAGCACTCAGGAAGGAAATGATTCATAAGCAACTCTTCATAATTTGTCCACAAAAGCAGTTGAATTTGTCAGACTTGGGTCATTTAATATTATGCCAATTGGCATATTACCATTAATCTATTAGCTGTGGGAAGCTTTGAAGAAATACTTGCTTCATTTCATAGAAAAGTCTATGAAAATTGAGAATGCAAAAAAATATTATCTTGGCAAAATATCAGTTGCTGGAAATTCTTAATTTAGGCCCCTGGAAAGGTCAATTGTCACATCTTTGTTGAGTCATGACGCTGCATTATAAATATCTAACCCAAATTTCTCACTGTACACCAAACAGATAAATATAAAAGAACTTGGACAGTCCATCAGTCAGGGCTTGGTCAATGAAAGAAGCCATCAAGAAAATTTCAACAAGTGAAGGATTGAATGCAGACAGATCAATGTTCATAAAACCCCCAGACAGGCCAGAGCCGGAAGTCCAGTCACAACTGCAACTGAATTCTCAGAACCTCCATTGTCTCTATGGACTAAGAAAGTTACAGACATCAGCAGCAGGGCAGAAAACTGATAGCAAAGCATTTCTTCTGTCTGGCCTTGAGACAAACGGTTTTGAAGAAAAGGCTGAAAGGTTTTTGCAGAATCGCACACTGGTTTAGAACACATGATGTATTGCTTTATGTCAGAAGAATGTCTACGTGAACCCATTATGTTTATATAAAAATGGATGAAATTAAAATTAATTCAACTGAATACTTTGTGGGCTGGAGATAGCTCAGAGGAACAAGTGCCTGCCTAGCAAGTACAACATCCTAAGCTTGATTCCCGGTCCCACACACACACACACACAAAAGAAAAAAAACAGAAAACAATACTTTGGGTAAAATATTTATACTGAATAGAAATATATACCGATGAGAAATACAGTATATGTATAGTATGACCTCAGATTTTTAATAAAGCATATGTAGCTTGCCATGGTATCACATGTTTATAATTACACATCTGGTAGGCTGAGATAGGAAGACTGCACTTTTAAGCCCAGCAGTGGCAAGTGAGGGACTGGCAAGGCCCTGACTCAAAAACTAAAAATAATTGGGGATACAGCTTAGTGTGAAGACCATAGGCTTATTTTACACACTCACCTGTGCACATACACACATACATGGGAGTATGTATTGAGCTGGAGGTACAGCTCAGTGGTATGGTACATGGGTAGCATGTACAAAGTCCCAAGTTTAATTCCTAACACCATAAAAAAAATTTTTTAAAGTATATATATTTATGGGCCCAGCAGGATAGCTCAGTGGTCTAAAGCACCTGCTTAGGAAAGCTTAGGCGGCTTCAGGGACCACGGTCGGCACCACATGCTGTGCCAGCCCTGCCCTCAGGGTGGGCTGAGCCAGGCCTGCCCTCAGGGTGGGCTGAGCCAGCCATAAAAATAAATAAATAAATAAACAAACAGAAGTTCTGAAACAAGAATAAAATAAATAAATTAATAAATTAATTAATTAAAAAAGCATTAAAAAATAAAAAAAAAAGTATATATATTTAGAGAAGCACAGAGAAGTCAAAACAAAACATCTATCTGTTCATATGGTTGGCTTTCAGCCTCAAATTGCTGCAGCTTCCATTTATATAAAAATATATTATCTGAAAGTTGCAATATGCATAAATTAAAAGGAGAGGCATAGTGGCATAGGCCTATGGTCCCAGCTATTCAGGAGGCTGAGGTAGGAACATCCATAGTTCAAGACCAGCCTGGGCCACACATTAAGATCCTGTCTCAAGTGAAAGAGAGAGAGAGTGGTGAAGAGGTTAAAATAAAACACTCAGCAGGCCGGGTGTGGTGGTGCACGCCTGTAATCCCAGCACTCGGGAGGCTGAGGCAGGAGGATCAGTGTGGGTTTGAGAACAGCCTGGGCTACAAAACTGAGCTCAAGGCCAGCCTGAACTGCATAGTGAGACCCTGTCTCAAAAAGACAAAAAAAAAAAAAAAAAAGAACTCAGCAGACTAAAGCACCTGCTTAAGCAGGCACAAGGATGGGGGCTCAATGCCTGGTGTGCTGTGCTGGCAGGGGCATGCTGAGACAGCGAATGAGACTGGGCATGGTGCTACGCCTGTAATCCCAGCACCTGGGAGGCTGAAAATAGAAGTATTGCTAGGAGTCTAATCTATGTAGTGAGAACCTGCACATTAAAAAAAAAAACTATATAAAATAAAAAAAACAAGTTTCTATTAAAAGAGAAAGAAAATCCAACTTACCAGGAGTAGAAGTTATTCCCACAGGCTCTTTCTCATCATCTATTATCAGAATATCATTATCCACTACTGTCTTCACTTTGCACGTGGTACTTAAAGCAGTTTGCTTCTTCCGGGATGCTTTAGAAAACACACCTTTGGAAGAATCTAGCTGTTTGCCAGAAGAATTGTTGATTTTGTCAAGTTCTTTTGGCTTCTCACATATCTTTTCTGGATTTACTGAATGTTCACTTAGTTTCTTTCTTTTTGACCTCTGAGTTTCTGTTTCCATTCGTTTCCTTTTTGTTTCTTTTTGACTGACATCAGGCTCTAGTAGTGAACTTTCTATTTCAAAAATTATAGAATGCATGTGCTTACTAATCAACAAAAACAATTTTCAATACCCAATAATCTTCATATCACTTCGAAACATCCGCGCAAGGATGACACGTAAATTTGTGAAGCGTTCCATATTGTTTACTAAAATTGGAACGATACAGAGAAGATTAGCATGGCCTCTTTGAAAGTCTTATGACGCTAATATGAAAAAGAATCTAAACTAACATGCCAAAAGCCTTCTGTATGAAGATATATGTTAAATGATCTCATCTAAAGATACCTTCCTTCCTTCCCTTCCTTCCTTCTTTCCTTCCTTCCTCTGGCAAGTGCTTATTCTACTGAGCTATCTCCCCAGCCCCTAAGCTTTCTTTAAATGACTGACTAATAATCTAACATAATTATATCTGGCTTTTATAAGCAAGTCAATATACGGCTGTAATCTCAGCTCCTGGGAAAGCTAAAGCAAGAGGACTACAAATTTGAGGCTAGCCCAGGCAATTTTGCAAAACCCTGGCTCCACACTTAAGAAAAAAAAAAAAGAGCTGGGAATATATCTCAGTGGTGAAGGAAAGTGATTTTGATCCCCTACACAGCAAAACTATGTAAATAAAAGCAATCTTTGTGTGTTGGCATCTCTGGAAGCTGGCAGACACAAACACTACATTGTATAAGCTGCTGTGCTTTAGGTAAACAGTTGTCCTTGCACAATGTAAGCAATATGTTTTGGCCACTTCTGAGTCAAGCACTAAGTCATGCTTTCAAAACTGAAATATTAGCATAAATGATAACAACAATCACTAACCTTGTTTACCATGATACTCAGAAAGTACCTGGTATTCAATTCGTTTTTTTAGAAGCAAGGGAAAATATTTTCCCAAAGAAAAGCCAGGATTTGACCACCCAATTTCCTCCAGCAAAATATTTCTTACTTCTTTAGTAAAATCATTTCTTGTCCTCATAAGCTGCAACAAAGAATAAAACACAACATGAGATCTATGTCATTTACTAATGTCAGTCATAATACTCTCAATCATTTTCTTTTCATAAGTTATGATTTTTGTAGGACTAGATATATTTGCACAGATTCTGAAGGACTTAGTTCTTTAAAAAAAAAAAAATTGGTTCAAAAATAAAGTTTAGGCCAGGCATGGTGGCTCACGCCTGTAATCCCAGCACTGGGGAGGCTGAGGCAGGAGGATTGGTGCAAGTTCGAGAACAGCTTGGGCTACAAAAGTGAGCTCAAGACCAGCCTCAACTGCATAGTGAGACCTTGTCTCAAAAAGACAAAAATAAATAAATAAATAAATAAATAAATAAATAAATAAAGTTTATAGCTGGGCGTGGTGGAGCACACCTATAACCCCAGCACTCAGGAGGCTGAGGTAGGAGGTTCTGTGTGAGTTTGAGATCAACCTGGGCTACAAAAGTCAGTCAAGGTCAGTCTGAACTACATAGCGAGACCCTGTCTCAAAAAAAGACAAAAAAAAAAAAAAAGTTTATATTTTTCTTTTTCTTCCTCTCAACTATTTAACTTTTACATATTTATTAGACTACAATGCTGACTTATAAAGTATCTAAGTATAAGCACATGCCTATAATCTAACACCAGGGAGATAGGAGGATTACCCAGAGTTCAAGACCAGCATGATTGGCAGACACGATAATTCAGTGGTCTAAAGTGCCTGCTTAGCCGGGCATGGTGGCGCATGCCTGTAATCCCAGCACTTGGGAGGCTGAGGCAGGAGGATTGGTGCAAGTTCGAGACCAGCCTGGGCTACAAAAGTGAGCTCAAGGCCAGCCTGAACTGCATAGTGAGACCCTGTCTCAAAAAAAGAGTAAATAAATAAATAAACAAAGTGCCTGCTTAAGGGGCTGGGGAGATAGTTCAGTGGAATAAGTGCTTGCCTGGCAAGCACAAGATCCTGAGTTCAATCCCTGGTACCACACACAAAAAAAGGCTTCTTTCAACCTCAGGGACCGTGGTCAATCCCCAGCACCACATCTTGTGCCAGCCCCACCCCAAGGCAGGCTGAGCCAGTCATAACATAAAAGTGCCTACTTAGACAGGCTTAGGCAAGTGCAGGGACCATGGTTCAATCTCCCAACACCATATGCAACGCCAGTCCCACCCCTAGGGTAGTGCAGCCAGCCATAAAAAAAAAAAAAAAAAGACCAGCCGGAGCTACATAGTGAGTTCAAGGTAGGGTCAGAACTATACAGCTACACCCTGTCTAAAAAAAACAAAACATAATAAAATAGTACTCTTTGAAAGTAGGTTATTAATTTTGAAAAATCTTAAAATGCTTCAAAGTTCTATAAGAACTGAAAGGAAATATGTACATCAATTTTTTTTTTTCAAAATTCAGCCCTCCGACTGAGCATGGCTCCACGGGAAAGTGCCATGTAATCCTACCACTTGGAAGGCTGAAGCAAGAAGGTCATTTGGAGTTCAAGGTCAGTCTGAACAACATAGTAAGACCTTGTCTCAAAAACAAAACAAGAAGGACAACAATATGCAATGTATCAATTATTGCAAATATACTACTAACATATTTTGAAACTATCATATTGTTATTTCTTATTAAAAGTAATAAAAGCCGGGTGTGGTGGTGCACGCCTGTAATCCCAGCACTCAGGAGGCTGAGGCAGGAGGATCGGTGCGAGTTCAAGACCAGCCTGGGCTACAAAAGTGAGCTCAAGGCTAGCCTGAACTGCATAGCGAGACCCTGCCTCAAAAAACAAAAACAAAAACAAAAAGTAATAAAAAAAAAATTACAAAAAAAAAAAAAAAAAAGAAATTTAAGCCGAGGACAAAGGAACTTCAAAACAATGGCTGATATCCAAGGTTTTTTCTCTGAAAAAATTTAAGAAAACACACTATAGTAGATGAGCTTGTTAGTACTTACCATGACAGCAGAATCACTGTTCAAATTTGAATCCAATGTTGAGAATTCACCAAGAGCAATGACACGATTGGAAATACCTGTTACTTTTGTAGCCTGTCCTTTAAATTTAGTTAAGAGAGGACAAGAGGGTGGTTTTAAATGCCATAACCAACCTAAAGAAAAAACAGAAACAAATATCTTAATTATTCACTATGCATTCACTGAATGTCAAGTACACAAACACAAAGACTTGACAAATCTTACTATCCAGGAGTCCCTCTGTTCAATTCCCAGTACATAAAACATAAACAAAATGAAGCAACACCTCAAACTTAACAATTATACAGTTAATACAGAAGTCCCCCTAACCTAATTAAGTATACAGGAAAGAAAACCTTGATGTCCAAGAAATACCATTAGGAAAAATTACCTATTTAAGAAGTAGATATTAGCAAAGTGTTCTTTCTTTCTTTCTTTCTTTCTTTTTTTTTTTGTCTTTTTTGAGACAGGGTCTTGCTATGCATTTCAGACTGACCTTGAGCTCACTTTTGTAGCCCAGGCTGGTCTCGAACTCATAGCGATCCTCCTGCCTCAGCCTCCCAAGTGCTGGGATTATAGGCGTACGCCACCACACCTGGCTTACAAAGTGTTATTTCTTTTTAAATCAATTTTTAAACTTGGGATAAAAATGTAAACAGTTAACATCCTATTTTAAACTTTTAAATCAGACCCATATTCAAATTTAGATTCTGTCACTTATTCCTATGAATAAGACAAAATCCCTAGCCTGCCATGCTGGCCCTGCCACCAGGGCACACTAAGCCAAACCACTAGACAAAACCACCAGGAAGCCAAAACCGGTGATTGAGACTGGGAGTGATGGGATGCACCTGTAATCCCAGTGATTGGGAAGCTAAAAACAGGAGAATCACTAAGAGTCCATTTTGTGTAGTGAGACCCTGTAGACTCTGTACTAAATACATAAAAAATAATAATAATAATAAAAATTAAGGCCCGGCAGGATGGCTCAGTGGTCTAAAGCGCCTGCTTAGGAAAGCTTAGGCGGCTGCAGGGACCATGGTTCGATCCCCAGTACCACATGCTGCGCCAGCCCTGCCCTCAGGGCAGGCTGAGCCGGCCATAAAAAGAAATAAACAAAAGTTCTGAAACAAGAAAAAAAATAAGAAATAAAAATTTTTTTTTAAATAATAAAAATTAAAAGAAAATACTGAGGTAAGGTTTAGCTTAGTAGTACAGCACTTCCCTAGCAGGTGTAGGAAGGACTTAAGGAAGGAAATGTTATATAAACTGGAACTGAGAAAAACACCAATAAAGATTTCATCAACCAAATGATCAGTTACAAAAGGCAAAATAAGAAAAAGCAAAAGAGGGCTGGGAGACAGCTCAGCTGTCTAAGGGTCTGCCTGGCAAGGACAAGGACCCACGTTCAATTCCTGGTACCACATGCTGTGTAGACCCTGAAAAAGGCGTGGTAGTGCACTCCTGTAATCCCAGGACTGGGGAGGCTGATACAAGAGGGTCACTACAAGTCCAAGCTGTGTAACAAGATCCTACAGCAAATAAATAAAAGATTTTTTTAAAAAATTTTTGAAGAAAAAACCAAAAAATTATTAGAAAAACTGGCTATAAAATTCCCTAAAGAAAGAAGAGACTGATAAAAAAGAAAAGGAAAGCTGAATAGGACTGTGATATAACTCAATAGTAAAGCACTTGCCTGCTATGTTCAGGGACCTGTGTTTGATCCCTAATACCACCAAACACAAGAGACAGACAAGCTAAGCTAAACTAGAAGTATCAAGATCAAAAACACAAAAGAAAAAGAAAAAAAAACAGAACCAAATCCATATTTCATGGGCAGAAGAAATGCACAGAACTAAATTCCTTTTTTAAAAAAAAAATCAGAACTAAATTTAAAAGCCAACTGAGGAACACAACTGTTTGGTACTTCAAGAGAACAACACAATATAAACATGTCACTAAATAGGAAAAATGGAAAATAACAATGAAGACTTTGCAAATTATAAATAGTTAAAAATCAGGGGCCCGGAGGGATGGCTCAGTGGTCTAAAGCGCCTGCTTGGGAAAGCTTGGGCAGCTTCAGGGATGGCAGTTCGATCCCCAGCACCACATGCTGAGCCAGCCCTGCCCTCAGGGCAGGCTGAGCCAGCCATTAAAATGAGTGAATAAACAAAGGTTCTGAAACAAGAAAAAAATAAATAAATAAAATAAAAAATTCTTAAAAAAAAAAAAGAAACTTTAAAAAAAAAAAATTATAAGAAGCCCATGTAGTAGTTCATGCCTATAATCCTAGCACTTAGGAGACTGAGACAAGAGGATCAACATAAATTCAAGAGCAGCCTGGACTACAGAGTGAGTTCAAGGCCAACCTGAACTACATAGTGAGACCATCTTAAAAAATTAAAATAATAACAAAACAAAAATTTAACAGGGTCAGGGTGATAGCTCCATGGCACAAGTGCCTGCCTGGCAAGTGCAAGATCGTGAGTTTGAACCTGGGCCCCGCCCAAAAAAAAAAAAAAAAAAATTAAGGACCAGGGATATAGCTTGGGGCTATAGCACCTCATGGCAAGTGTGAGGCCAAGAATGATTCTCAGTACCAAATAACAATAAAAATAGTAATAACAATAATAATAATTTTAAACTAAAATTTCCAAATAAACTAAGATTGTAGTTGCTACAGCATTTGAACACAAAAAGAATTACCAGGCTAGTACCACAGCATAAGGCACTTGTGCAAAACACTCACTACTCATTTTTCTTTTTTTGGTGGGACCAGGGTTCAAACTCACAACCTTGCACTTGCCAGGCAGGCACTTGTGCCACAGAGCTATCTCCCCAGAAAAATGTGGAACGCTTCACAAATATGCATGTCATCCTTGCACAGGGTCCATGCTAATCTTCTCTGTATCATTCCAATTTTAGTATATGTGCTGCCGAAGTGAGCACAAAACACTCACTACTCATTACATTTGTATTCCACAAGACATGCTAAACTTCAGCCTCATTTTTAAACACCTTACCCAGTTTTCCTATTACTTTTAAAAGTTAAAGAGTAAAACTTACCATCATCCTTTTGCTGTATATGAACAACTGTCTGGAAACCAGAACTCACTGCATTGTATGTATCCAGTGCTGCAGTTTTCTTTGCAATTTGTCGTTTCAACAAATCCGGCAAACCACTCATTAGAAAATCACGTTTTGCTTTAAATTGTACATCACAATCCTGATACTTTTTAGATGTATTTTGACTTTTATGAAAATGATTTTAAAAAGAAAAACTAAGGTTATAAACACTGAAAAGACAAAGTATTTACCAAATAAACACTTTTTAATTTAAAAATTAATCAGCCATCTAAGAGTTAGCTGGTCAAAATTTTATTTTATTTTATTTTATTTTTTTATTGCAGTACTAGGGATTAAACTCAGGATCCTGAGTTTGCCAGGCAAGCACTTCTTCTACTGAGCTATCTCTCTGGCCCCTCAAATTCCTTTCTTATCACATAAACAAAAATTATATCATGTACAGATACAAATTGCCTATAATGAATGTGATCATTATGTATACCTAAAATGTACCAATAAACTTTGAAAAAGTCAACTATATATAGAAATATGTATAAGAAAAAAATGTCTTGAAGGATATCTACCAAAATGTTAACTGGGACTATCTTTAGGTGAGAGGTGAGTTTTCTTCCTTATTTTTTGTTTTATGGCACTGAGGATGGAACCCAGGGCCTCACACATGACAGGCAAGCACTTTACCACTGAGTTACCTCCTAGCTTTAGAGTTTTGTTATTATTAATTGTGCACTTATAGTCAGAAAACAAGATCAGTATCATTTTCTTAAAATTTTTACAGGAACCTGTAATATAACATTAGTTCTAATACAATAGAAAAATGACCCTTATTATTGATGTTTATTTTAGTAGGCTTATCTTCAGACTCTGAATCACAGGAATCGTTTTCTTTTTAAATACTATGAACTCAGGGCCAGCTAGATAGTTCAGCGAACTAAAGCACCTGCTTAGGCACAATACAGTGGCCAGGGTTTAATCTCTGGTGTGCTATGCCAGCCTGCTCCTGGGGTGCCCTGAGATGGCAGTTGAGACTGGGTGTGGTGGCACACACCCAGCACTTGGGAAGCTGAAAACAGGAGAATCACTACAAGTCTGATCTATGTAGGGAGATTCTAGAGATCCTACACACCCTATAGGAAATACAAAAAAGAAAGATAAGACAACTGTGAACTGAATCCAGCCAAGGGTAACTAATGAGATATATTTTCAGTCCTTTTTATTTTTTCAAGACAGGCTCTCTAAATTGTCCAGATTGTCCCCTAATTTATAAGCCTCCTGACCTTGACTGCAGAGTTGCTGGGATCACTAATGCATGCCACCACATCTGGCAAGTCGTAAAATCCTGACCAGTGTTAGAAGAGGGCAGTAACATAGCAGGAGAGAAAGGAAGCCTGAGAGATGCAGTGATATATATCACAGCTTACACATTCTTCCTCGACTTCCCCAGAGTCCAGACTTCATTATCCTCCACAATACAAATTTGGGTAATCAAAAAGATGTTATAGAAATTTCTATTTTTTTTTTTTTTGCTTCTTTTCTGTTTTGAGTGAAACAAGATTAGTCTCAAAGGTAGATCAGAAGAGCTAATCTTAAAGAAGACATTCTAGATGAGAGGATCTAATCTTAGAAAACAAGTATATGTCTTTCCTAACAGCATGGTGGTGGTTGTCTACCTATATTCCCAGCACTCTGAGAGACTGAGACAGGAAGAATCCAAGTTTGAGTCCTACTAGATAATTCTGTGAGATCCTGCAATCAATACATAGTGGTACAGGGGATTTTCTCCATTGTTATGATATCAGTTATGTCCAAATAATGCTATAAAATTAAGAATAATGTATTTGCAGAACACAGATCTGACAAAGGACTTACAACCTGTTGTATAAAGTATCCTTAATAACTCAGTAAAAACATAATCCAATACAAAATGAACGATAGACTACCCTAAGGAAGATACACAAATGAATAATAATCACAGAAAAAGATGCTGAATATAAGACATATAATACAAATGTACCTAGGTATGGTGGCCTACACCTGTACTTACAGCACTTGTGAGGCAAAATGATTGTTACATATTTGAGGTCTGCCCGGTCTATATAGGGAGAACCTGTCTCATTAAAAAAAAAAAAAAAAAAAAGACTGGTACCCACCTCTCCTGCCTAACCTAACATTTCTCTCATCCCTGCCCTCAGTGTTCAAGTCACAGTGGAATTCTTTGTCTTTGGCATTTACTCTGCCCCTTTCAGGTACTAGTACTCTGCACAGAACTCTCAGTCTACAGCACACTTCTTTCCCCTGATGAACTGTTCTTTTAGATTATGAGTATCATCTCTTCATGAAAACTTCCCTTCACCAGACTCAACCTCCTTAACATACCTTTAACCATACATTTTATACTTCTAAGCATATCATGATAGCACAGGCCTGTGGTATCAGTATCAGTACCTGGGAGGTTGAAGCAGAAAGATCACTATGAATTTTTTTTTTCTTGTTTCAGAACTTTGTTTGTTTATTTATTTATTTTTATGGCTGGCTTAGCCTGCCCTGAGGGCAGGGCTGGCACAGCATGTGGTGCTGGGGATCAAACCTCAGTCCCTGCAGCCGCCTAAGCTTTCCTAAGTAGGCACTTTAGACCACGAGCCATCCTGCCAGGCCCCAGATCTCTATAAATTTAAGGCCAGTTTGGGCTACACAGTAAGTTCAAGTCCACCATGAAATACACAGCAAAACTCTGACTAAAAAACTTAAATATATAGGGGCTGGGGAGATAGCTCAGTAGGATAAGTGCTTGCCTGGCAAGCGTAAGGTCCTGAGTTCAACCCTCGGTACTGTAAAACAAACAAAGAAACAAATAACTTATTAAAAAGTCAAAAAAATGTGTATGTTTTGTTAGGACATAAATGAATAAATACAAAATGCAATACATAAAATATTCTACCATTTTAAAATCTTTATCGGACTGACCTGTTCTCATCAAAAGCAAGGACAGGACCAGCTGTTTTCTGAGCCTTTTTGTTAAGAAATAAAGGAGCAACTTTCATTTTTCCTTAGAAAAGTAAATACTCAACATTAGTATAAATGCTTACCACTTCCATTTCAACTTTTATTTTATTTTATTTTTTTTTTATTTTTTTATTTTTTTGGCCTTTGTGAGACAGGGTCTCGCTATGCAGTTGAGGCTGGCCTTGAGCTCACTTTTGTAGCCCAGGCTGGTCTCGAACTCGCACCAATCCTCCTGCCTCAGCCTCCCCAGTGCTGGGATTACAGGCGTGAGCCACCACGCCCGGCTCCATTTCAACTTTTAGAATTACAGCTATCATTTCACATTTATAAAGTATCTATACAATGATCTGTTCCTTCAGTCTGACAAATCTGACAATTCTGATAACCTCCTGAAGAATTTCTATTTATTTCTTACTTTTCTTTCTTTTTGAGACAAGGTTTCACTGTGCAGTTCAGGCTGGCCTTGAGCTCACTTTGTAGCCCAGGCTGGTCTCAAACTTGCATGATCCTCCTACTTCAGCCTCCCTAGAACTTTTTTTGTTAACTGTTGACAAACCATGGATGGAGATTTTCTTTTTCTTTCTTTTTTTTTTTTTTTTTTTTTTTTTT
>PVJA010052232.1:0-12441 GCA_004027025.1 Myocastor coypus
TCTTCTTCTTCTTCTTCTTCTTCTTCTTCTTCTTCTTCTTCTTCTTCTTCTTCCTCTTCTTCGTCTTCGTCTTCGTCTTCGTCTTCATCTTCGTCTTTGTCTTCTTCTTCATCTTCTTCATTCCTCTTCTTCCTCTCTCTCTCTCTCTCTCTCTCTCTCTCTCCTTTCTCTGACTCTAGCTCGGTCCATTAACTATCATGACCTCAGATGCAGCGGCAGATCTTGCACTGACAGGATTTCGCACTTCTTAGAGTCTGGTAATACTACATTGTGTAAATATACTATTTGCTCTGTTTTGTTTCGTCTGTATTTAGGAGAGAGTCTACAGGGTCTCACTATGGAGATCAAACTCGTAGTAATTCTCCTGTTTTCAGCCTCCCAAGTGCTGGGATTACAGGAGAGTGCCACCATGCCCAATCTCAATCGCCATCTCAGCGTTTTCTGTGGGCATGGCTGGCACAGCATGCCTGGGATCGAACCCAGATCACTATGCTGCTCTGCCTAAGCAGACACTTAATTCCATGGAGCTTTCAGGATGGCCCTATTACTGTATTTTGTGTTCATTCATTTGTTGCTCTGCACCTAAACTTCATCAATGTCTTCAGTAGGTAACTCTAAATATGTTGAGATTTCCTCAATATGAGGAATTAAATCCATGGCAGCCAAATTTTAATTGACATACTTTTTTTGGTTTTGTTTTTTAGACAGGATCTTGCTATGTAGAGTAGGCTGGCTTCAAACTCAGGCTTCCCCTGCCTTAGCGTCCCAAGTGCTGGGATTGCAGGTGTGTAGCATGATGCCCACTAACTATGTACACCTCTGTCACTTCAGATAAAAAAGAATAGTCTGTGTTAGATATTTGTATCCAATCATAGCTGATTTGGCAGGAGAGGCAGAGCATTTACTAAAACAACTAGACTGCAGTATTTGGGAAAGGGCTCAAGAGCACAGTTGACGCTTGGTGTCAATGAACACAATGAACCCTGCATAGTGAGCCCTGATTTTATCTGAAGACAGCTGCACTGTCCCTCATTGTGTGTGCTTGTGTGTGCTGGCATCAGTTTGCATGGCTTCCTCTTGTATGCACTGGGCACCTTGCACAGTTGCACTCCTGAGCTGAGATCTCCAGTGGGCCCTTTCAAAGATTCCTTCATAACAAAAGCAACAAGCCACCAGTTTAAAAGGTTTCCATCCTATGTCATGACATTAAATGCAAGACAATTCTTTCCTCTTCACAGCTGATTTCTGCTGGGCTCTTGAAAAGAGCAGTTAATGCTTAACTCTTTTCTTCTTTTTAATTTCTTGGAAGTTTTTTTTTTTTTCTTTTTCCAAATTTGTAGGCTTCTATGCAGTAACCTAAACACCTAAACTGAAGATAACTTTATGCAATACAATAAACATTGTCAAATAATTATTACTTTGCCTCATGTAATGTTATTAGTGTATTTTTATCATGTTTGTACTATTTAAAAAAATTTAAAAACAATTTTAAAAGTGTAAGTTGAAATGTCTGCTATTGTCATTGCTCCAGTGATGCCACTATATCAGTTAGTTCAATGCCATGCCTACAAAATGGTGTCAAAATTTCCATAAAGCTGAATCCCAGGAGACTGTCTTTGGCCAGCAAGTTTAGAAAAGAGCTGTTTTACTTATGGAAGATCTTTGTGTCTTGTGTTTATCTTTATACAATTATTAATACTATAAATATAATATAAAAGAAAAATTTAAAAGCGGCTTATTTTTAATCTCTTATTGGCCTGGAGAATTCCTGTATTCTGCACCATCCCTGAAAGGGACTTGCTGATTGGAGGAAAAAAAGAAAAGTAACTAAAAAGGGAAGTGAGGTAGTCACAGGACAAGCTCCAGGAAAAGGTAAAAGTGGACCTTGAGGACCTTTTTCCCCTTTCTTCCTCTAGAAGAGGAATTTGAACATTCAGTGTGGAGTAAAGCAGAGAGACAGGTTGGACTTGGCTGCATCTTGTGAGACCAGGGCGTGTAGGGCCCTGGAGGATGTCTTATACTGGGACCCAGGTAAAAATCTGAGGTAGAACTAGGGCGACAGGAAGGCAGAGGCATAAGAAATGCTGAAAGCTTACATAACAGGAATACATAAAATGCCTGGCACTCGGCTGTACTGCATCGTCTTTGTTGTTTCTTCACCTGACGTAGTTGCAGACTCTTACAGCGGAGTCGTGCAGACAGAGGCGCAGAAGGGCTCCAGATGCGGTGGTAGGCTCTAGAACCTAAAGCACTAGCCCCAGCGGGGCTCTCCTGTTCCTTAGCCTGGTGATACGGATCAGGTTTTTGACTCCTTTGACCCTGTATCTCCTCCTCCATCAGGTACCACACAGTAAAATGAAGATTAAATGGCCTGATGCATGCCACCGTGACCACAACATCAAGCCTGCAAATGTGCTTCCCATACGAGCCCTCGTCTGCGCTCGTCTCTTTAATTTTTTTTATAACTACAATCTCTCCCCATGGAATTACAAATAGAAAAATCAGAGAGTTGCATATACTGCACAAAGAGCAGAGAATTGTTAGAGAGTTTTGGATATCACAAATCTCCATCTTAATTAAGTGAAGATGTCTCCATTTATGCAGACTTAGCAACGGACTTAACCTGAACTCCTGTGCCTCTGCCAAAAGAGGCAAACTAAGCAGACATCTTTTTCAACTTTCTTATAATTGCCACTAGCTTCAATGTCAGCCTTTCAGATTGACCCAAGCTCTGAATTTTAAATGCATAGTCTAATCATATGGAACTGGCTTTTGCACAGAACAGAATGTTAAACAGCAGCAATGCCGTGTAGTTTAACAATATAGATTTTGAGGTAAATTATGATCATTTTGTCAGAACTAAACAAGAAAACGTAATGTTCAAAACCTTCGTTGTTTCCTTCCCGCTACATTCAGTTTATTTCAATAAATATTCAATGGCAGTCATGATCCAGGCACTCAATATTCACTGAAAAAGGGAAGCACAACATCGCAAAGGAAGTTTCAGGAGCAACTGAGGAGCACAGCAGGCCCAGCCCACCATCGACAGCACCGAAGAAGAGTCGTGGAAGGGTCAGCACAGCTGTAGATCGCTGTGACCACAAAGGCCACCGCTGCTGCTGTGCAGTGCACACGTGGTGCCTTCATTTTTGTGTGTTCTCTTTGGATTGATTTGTTTTGTATGCAAAGATACCCACCCCTCATTTCTTGTTTCCTACCTGCTCATGTCTTTCTTTCCTTCTTTCCTTCCTTCCCTCCCTCTCCCCTCCGCTCCCCTCCCCCCCCTTCTTCTTCTTCTTCTTCTTCTTCTTCTTCTTCTTCTTCTTCTTCTTCTTCTTCTTCTTCTTCTTCTTCTTCTTCTTCTTCTTCTTGTCCTCCTTCTTCTCCTTCTCCTTCTTCTTCTTTTTTCTCTCTCTCTCACTGCCTCTCTCCCTCTCTTTCTGAAGTACCTTATAAAGTAAGTCACTTGCCTGACTACAAAAGAAAAATAGGAAAAAATGTTACTTTACATCCATACAGTGCAGCATCACATAGACGTAAGAGTGACCTGCAGACGCCTTGTTCTCAAGATCTATTGTTGAGTACTGAGCACAACAGCAAAGGAGCCAGTTAGAATTTCTATATAACACTGAACTCAGGCGGTGATATTTTGGAGAAAGACTGTCCGACAGTGGCTGCATCAGAGAAGACATGACAACAATGTGTATATTAACTTCCTAAATGAGAAGATTCTCACGCAGATCGTGCTTGGCTGTAATGTGTGCTAATCAACTCCCCACAAATCCTGCTTATTAGAGTAAAAGCATTTTCAGCTTCTGTGCCATTGCATTAGCTTACCAGAAACCTTTCTACAAAATTCCTTTCCTGCATCAGTGAGCCAGAGTTGCTTTTTTTCCTACTCCTTGTACATGAGACTCATAATAAATGCACACGTAATGGGATAGCCAGTACGGTAGCATTTGCATCGTCAGTTTCGAATTTGATACTCACAAACACATGCTGTGCTGTAAGGCGGGCCTTGTTGCTACTGCACAGGAGACAATAATTGCAGTTGGCCATCGTATATATGGCATTAAAGTGAGTCTCAGAGCTGAGCCGTGTGGGCACAGTGAATTACCATCATTTTTATTTTGTTTTCATTATCCAAGAAATGGAAATCAAAATAATATTTATCTGAAGACAACTTCGTGAGAATTATTTATACTGTTAAATCACTTAAGTGTGTGTCTGGAAAGAGTAGCTTCTTAGTAAGTATCAACTAGCGGGTTACTGAACCGAGTCCACAGAGCTGATCAATGTTATACCTGATGTCAAATACGTATTTCTCAATCCCAATGGTTGGTCTCTTTCTATGGGAGTGTGCTCAGAATCAACATGCTTCAGATTCAAAGAAATGGTTTCTTAAGTGGATTCATCTCCTTCCTGGAGCTGCAGCTCAGACGAGTGACTCATGTTTCCGATTCTCTTATTTATCCACGTAGATGACAAGAAGAATCATTTCATTAAATATCAACATAGTAACAAAACAGCAAGAACAATTCACATTTATTTATTCCTCCCATGTGACAGGAGATCTTAAACAAATGAACATTATTATGGTTTGTGTCTAATTGTCCTCCCAAAGCCTCATGCAGTCATTGGAATGACTTCTAGAGTTTGTGATTAATTCATGGTCCAATGAAGGGATTATGGATGTGAGTGCTACACTCTCCCTGGGGCAGAGATAATCTGCGTAAAAATGTAAGGAGCAGGGAGAGGCTTGCTGGTTGCCACAGATGCTATCGTCCACCACCATGAATTACTGCCCTATCTATGTGCCTCTTTGCCTTGGATCCAGCCGAGTATGGACTGAAAACTTCAGTAACTTTGAGCCAAATAAACCTTTCCTTCCTTAATTCTGACTGTCAGGTATTTTGTCCCAGCAATAAGGGAAAGTACCAGACATGTATAAGGTATATTTACAACTTAACTGTGAGGGGCACACTCTCGCTGGAGAGAACTAAGTGGCTGGGAAACTAGTATTATTATGCAGAGGGTTTTTGAAATGTATTTCAATATTTTGTCTAACTGAGGTACATAAAAAGAGAATTGAAAGGGTGAAGCCCAAATATACCTTCAGGACTGATAAATCTGACACTGATAAATGTTTTCATTTCTTCAGGAAATTAGAGTTTCTTAGCTTGAGCCCCAGGAGTAACCACTTTGCAGCACTAAAAGGCGCAGGGTGAAGAGAAAGAGTAACACTCAGGCCATGTCACTTCCAACTGGGCTCTAAGAAGAGCACACTGTCTTTCGTTGGATCTCACCTAGAACCAGAGTCAGAGACAGAAGACCGTGCCCAGGAGACAGCCAGGAACACACTTCTAATTTCCATCCAATCACACTCCACCTTCCCTCTATGGTCTTTCCCCAAGCATCCTTTCTGCTGGCATCTGAATTTCACCTACTCCTCCTGATCAGAGTCCCAGCCCTCAGCTCTCAAGGTGCTCTCCTGAGGCTTCAGGCTGTTCTCTTAGATCTAACACTTTCCTGGTGATTTAAATGGGGACAGCCTTTCACTAAACATACAGCACATGGTTATCAAACAACTGATGGTAATGCTAACCAAGTCCTGCAGGCAGGACACTTCTGGGAGTTGAAACAGGCCTTGCTCAACAGGAGAAGCAGCAGCAATAGGACTCAAACTAGAGCCTTGGCAAAAATCAATATTGTTTTTCTTAGAAGAGATTCAAAAAGCTGGGAGCTGAGACCAGAGGCTAAGGTCATAGGAATCTGTGTCCGAGAAGATGTGAGAAGGTCAAAGCTGACTGATTCCTGTGTTGGTTTTCTTAACTATATATTACCTTTAGCCTCAAATCAAAAAGTGGCAGAGCTTTCTGTTTTAGGGAGGAAAATGTATGTCACATGGCAGGCAGGAAGACTTGCAATCCAAAAGCCAGAGCTTTATAAGCACAATAGTTGACTCATCTAGATAAATGAATACAGTAAAATGGTCAGAATAAGATTATAAAAGGAAAGTTTTCTATCTGTAAAGCTACCTCCACTACGTCACCTGCAAAGACGGGACAAAAATGGGCACTGCTTTTTATGGTGTTTTCGGTTACTGATCATCTTTAAAGGGCGGGAGCACAGAATTCACGGACCCTTAAGAAAAATTCCTATGGGGGAAAAACTGGATTTTTATTTGAAACCAAGAAAATTAAGTGGCCATGAAAAATATTTCATTATGTATATGGAAGATTTCCTGTGGGCGAATGGATAGCTTTTTTTCATTTGATCGGACCTAATAGTTTTGTAACAATATTTATGAAATATTCCAGAGACTTCCAAGACTCCAGAAATTTGAAAGAATACACAATTTTGTTCTCTTTGTAAATTAGTCTCATATCCTGTATAGCAGCATAAATGTACTAGAACAAAGATCTTGCCATTCTATATTCACACAATATATAACACTTTCCAACCATTCTTATGACATGAGACACATAATCTCTTCAGTTTACTGAATCAAAATCAGTATCATCTGGCCCATTGGAAGGTATCCTCGCCCTCCCTGAGATTTCCTTCGAGCATCATCCCCTGCCTGTGAGAGTAGTCTGTGGGGTGGACCACCCTGTCCTACTTGGGTAAGTGCAGCTGTGATCCTGTGGCTTAGATGTAGATGGGGCACCACTGTCTTCACGGATGACTGATCATTGCACCTGCTTCTGCCAGAATCAGGAGGGTGACTGTCTCTCCCCTTGACTGCTCTGAGGCCATATCTTGGTTGTCATTTACTAGTGAGAGCAGAACTCAAGAAGAGTATCCCTAATCGCAGAGCTCCGAGCTGCTTTCTAAGATGTGGACAAACTAGAAAGAGGACACTTCATTACCTTTCCACGGACACCTTCATTCTAGCATGTGTAGGAGTAGAAAAAGAAGAAGAGGGAAACGGAAGAAAGGAGGAAATGGGTTAAGTGGTCTCATGCGTTCAGGCTTCTCACAGGCCTGAGTGAGGTATGCCGCTCTCTTCTCCAGAGCTGCCTCTCAAATTGTTCCTCTCCTCTCTTTCGGTTCTAGTTTGCTACTTATCAAGCTCAGCTGGTGACTTTTCTCGATTCTGGGAAGCAAGGATGCCTCTGGAGCCAGCACTGGTACCAGTGTGTGCTTCCCAGAGCTCCGCCTGGGAATTCCTATCCTGGCACAATTTATTATGACTCTAATTCCTGCATTTTTCCCTGAAATAAGTAAGTTCATCACTCATTTATTAGCATAATGATGTCTGTAACATAATAAGCCAACTCCATGAAAAAAGAGAGCAGCCATTCATTCTTGTCCCTGCACTTTCCTGGAAGCTGACTGCTGAGTATCTATGGTACCTAGACCCTTTACTGCTCGCCTGCCATATAAACAGATATCCTGGGTGTATTACTCAGGCAGCACCAGAAGTGTTTGGTGTATGACTGGAAACACTAGATTCGAACTAGTCTAAGAATTTTTGACCAAATCTCTTGGATTTGGTCATGAGCTAGAGACAAACAGGAGAAACTATAGCCAGATGGCAAAAAGCTAGGATAATGGCATAAGCCAAGAATTTAGAAAAATAATGCAGTTGATTTACTAAGTGATTTGAACATCACTAGTTAATAATATTTATATCATTAAACTTCATGTATACCCTCCACCATTTCCAAGATTAGGCACATAACAACGTAAATCTCTGTCATTTTTACCTTGATTTTAAGAAACGTAGGTGGATTAAGAAATTTCAGTAAAGGCTTAACTCTTTTTTAATAAGATCATTGTGGGTAAAATTGGGCTTTAGTCACTATTGTAACCTTAATGTTTTAAATTTATCTTCATTGAGAAAATGAATTAAAAGCCAATTTGCCGAGGAGTTTTAATCTTTTTCTGAGCAGCTTTTCTTTTAAAATGGCTAATGAGCAACATTATTGGGTGAAATGGAACAATATATTTTTTCCAGCTGATGTAGATACTAATTGGTGAAATAAAGTAAAATCTCCAGGAGATACATCTACTCTAAGAGGTAGCTGAATAATATATCTGCAGAATAACAGAAAAAAAGCAAAACCATCAGAGGTAGATTGCATAATATTCAATGAGAACTTCATGAGGGAAAATTAAGCCTCCTTTGATTTGTTGGCAAGGTACCTGGGAACCATTAAATGAAAATTAATGTCCTCAAATTTAAGAGTCTCCCTCATTTGGAGAGCATTTTACTTCACTGAACAATGTTTGAAAGCCCATGGAAGATGATGATCCTTTCTTAAGAAAATCAATGGTAGTAAGTAGGTTGCACCCAGGAGAAATAATGAAGGAATATACAGTGAGCTGTCAAGTCATTAAGGACAGCAGTCTGAGTGGAATAGTGCCAGCCATGTGATGAACTGATCAGACTCTTACCTAGGTTTATATCAAGCATAGTTTGACTGGAAAGTTGAGTCAAACAAAATGTTTGGGAAAGACATGCAGTAAATTTTTACGACATGGACATCAAATCCATCTTATTTACAGTTCGAACTCTGTGTTCTAGGTCTAAAATTTACTTTCACTCCTAGTTCCTTTAACTCATGGTAGAATGCAATCTTTTAACTTTTCTTCTTAATGCAAATCTAGGATTTGATCTTGGCAGTTCCTTTCTTTAGTAAGTCATGACCAAGTTTACTCCTTCAAAAGGGAGCCAGGGGCTCCACCTGAAGTTAGTACTTATGAACCTTTGCTTACTGAAATGTCAGAGGTCTGAGTTAGGAAACAGAAGGTGTATGATTGAGCAGAACAGATGATCAACAAATATGCGGCGAGGAACAGGAAAGCTTCATTAGAGGAAAGAATGGTTCTATTCCTTTGCATTCATTATGCATATTTGAATTTTCAATTTCATCCAGTAGTAGCTCAGAATATTGTGTCAGATCAAAATGTACAGGAAGCCTAATGTGACCAGCACCCAGACGAAGGGCTACCAGTGAGAGCAATCCTCAAACTATGAAGCAGCAACTGCCTTACAGTCCAGCTCAGTGTGAGGATATATCATACATCCTTCTTCCTGACTCTAGGCTCCTGACATTGTTTTCTCTGAGCTCTTATTTACAAAATGTTCACTTGTACGTGTATTCTCTGCCAGGTTTGAAGTATAAATCCTCTTCCACTCTTTCACTGGTTTTGACAGCCATCATGTTGTTTTGAAGTACCTAGATGAATCCCTGTAGAAAGGCACTGTGCAAGGATGCAGCACTCATCTACCGTGTGCGTGGCAATCTGGGAGATCAACAATGGGTGATGTGATTGGCCAGCAAAGATGGTGCACAGAACAACTCTCTAATATCTTCCAAGACGTTTTCACTTGCTCAGGTTTAAGACAATAAACTCACTCCCCAGTGGGATGAAAGAAGTAAATATAGAGATAAAAGGAGAGATTTTTCAGTTCCTGGAGAAGAAAGACGATTATCTGAAAATGTAAAGGAATGACAAAGAGCATCTTCTGGGATTCTAGGAAGGGATGGCCCACCTCATATCATGTGGGAGCTTGCTCAATACGTAACGTACATCTGCTTTTTGAAGTGGAGAAAATGTGAGTGAGGAACTCGACACACTTCTCTTTGGTGCACAGGAAACATGTGAGTGAGTGAGAGTGCTTGCTCACGCTGGAATGTGAACTCATCCCCTTCACATTTTCCTTTTCCTCTCTCGCTGGTCCAAATCTCCAGGGCTCTGTCAGTTGGGCAGCTTGTTAATAAAACTCTGTGGTGCTCTGAGAAGTTCTGCCTTTCTCCACTGGAGGATCCCTCTCATTCTCCATGATAGCCTCGAGGGTCAACTACAAGGTTTGGTAAGCAATTCTGCTTAAGTTCCTTGGACTAAGCTACTGATAAGTGAAAAATCAACACTGGAGCACATATTCTTGTAAGCGATCGGTTCACTTGTACTCCAACGGCTTTCTTCTCCTATATCCGGGCTAGTGCAAAGAATATGTCCCCTCCATGCCCCGCCCCAGTTGATTTTATCTTTCTGACTCTGGAACATAAAAAGGAATTTGATCTTACAGACAACTAGAATAGAAAGGCTACCAGCACACAGCAATTGTTTGCATACATTTCATTTACATTTGATACTTATCTTCCAAGTATCATTCAAAGGGAAATATATGATCCTCTGTACCAACGGAAAGAAAATCATGCTCATCAGAATTAGGCAACTACTTAAAGTTCACGGACATTGTAAACAGCAGAGTCAGGACTGACGCTAAGGTACTCCAGGCTCAAATTCCAGAACATTTTCCCAAAATCTCTAGAGCACCCTTCCAGCATAATTGCCTTCTCTAATATATTCATCCCTATCTCTGTCTCTGTCTCTGTCTCTGTCTCTGTGTCCCTCTATCTCTGTCACTGTGTACCTATCTTTCTTCATCTGTCTCTGTCTCTCTCTCTCTCTCTCTCTCTCTCTGTCTTTCTCTGTCTGTCCCTGTCTCTCTTTCTCCCTCCCTCCCTCCCTTCCTCCCTCCCTCCCTCCCTCCCTCCCTCCTTCTTTCCGTCCCTTTCTCCTTCCTCCCTCTCTCCTTGCATTCATTAGCACGCTATAACTTTAGTTCCAGGTGACTGATTAGGCATTTGAGTGTTAGGTATTTGCCAGAAATTCGGGTTAACTTGCTCTTTCCAGTAAAATTGTTTCTAGCAAAATTCTTTCCTCTAAAAAAAAAAAAAAAAAAAAAAAAAAAAAAAAAAAAAAAAAAAAAAAAAAAAAAAAAAAAAAAAAAAAAAAAAAAAAAAAAAAAAAAAAAAAAAAAAAAAAAAAAAAAAAAAAAAAAAAAAAAAAAAAAAAATCGATGAAAGCTTAAGGGCCTGGAGCAACATTAGGAAAGTTGAAAAAAGAAACAAGATGACTAAAACTAAGGAAGAACAGTCCCAATAAGCTCATATTTCTTTCTCACCAGAGAGTTTCTGAAAGGAGCAGATTGGCAGAAATGAAAAGGAAAAATCCTTTTTTATTAAGCTCACCTATATAGCATTACCTCTTCAGAAGTGTTTATGAAAACATTCATAGACAGTACAGCTTGCCTCCATAGACCCATATTTTATTGCATTTCTTCACCTCTCCATCAAATTTTAAAATCCCTGCCTATTACTCTGTCTCTACATAAATCACATCCCTTGTCCATCAGATGCTGGCTCCGATGCAATTCTTTCCAGTTTCTGGTAATCTGATAAACAACTATGTGCAACACAGAAGAATCTGCTTCTTCTGGAGTTTTCAGATCAACTGGGGACATAGGGCAGTAACCTTTTTTTCCATTACTTCATAGAAAAATGAACCAGGATCCAGAGAAAGAAAGAAAATTTCATTACAGGAAACTCTAAATTATTCAGACACCAGTTACTCATCTTTTAACTTAAACGCCGTCTTGATCCTGCTGTATCTGTTGTGCCCAATGCCTGTGCTGCACCTCTGTGATGTTGACTGATCCTCGTACTTGCACAAGGGTCTTGGTAATGTCAGAAGAGGCCAAAGGTCTCTGCTGTAGCAACTAAGGACATCCAATATAATGGCTAACAGGAGGCATCTCTGTGAATCCTAGGCATCAGGATGTGTAGAAACAGCTCTCCAGCTTGCTCCTTAAGAGTAACTGAGAACAGGAAGTTAGTCGCAGGAACACAGAGGCGGGGCAGAGGGGCAGAGGCAGCTTACCCGCAGCGGGCTCGCAAATCTCCTGGAAGAGAAAGTGTGAGGAAATCTTGAAGACATCAGAGTAGGCAAAGAGTTCATGGACGGAAATCAAATTGCACGTTTAACACTTGAAAGCATCAACAATTGGGACCTCCTCCAGCTAAGAAGTTTCTGCATATCAAAGGAAATCAGTAACAAAGTGAAAAACCTACCCACAAATTTCGAAAAGATTTTAACTAAGAAGTACTCAGACAAAGGTCTTCTATCTAAATCTACAAAGAATTAAAAGCCATTAGGGTCCCAAAATTCAAAGACCCAATAAAGAAATGGGCATCTGAGATGAACACTCACTTCTCAGAGACAGAAATACAGTAAGCCTACAAATACATGAAGAAATGCTCCACATCGCTAGCTATTCGTGAAATGCAAATCAAAACAACACTTAGATACCACCTCACCCCAGTAAGGATGGCTATCATAAAGAAATCAACCAGCAACAAATGCTGGAGAGGCTGTGGGGAAAAAGGAACCCTTCTCCATTGCTGGTGGGAATGAAGATTGGTGCAACCATTATGGAAAGCAGTGTGGAGGATCCTTACAAAACTAGAATTGGAAGTTCCGTTCAATCCAGCTATCCCCGTACTGGGAATTTTCCCAGAAGAACTGAAAACTTCATACCATAGAGATATCTGTGCACCTATGTTTATAGCAGCCCAATTTTTAATAGCCAAATCTTGGAAACAAGCAAAATGCCCATCATTTGAAGAATGGTTAAAAAAAAAA
>PVJA010052233.1:0-12499 GCA_004027025.1 Myocastor coypus
AAAAAAAAAAAAAAAAAAAAAAAAAAAAAAAAAAAAAAACAAAACAAAAAAAAAAAAACTAAGAGGCATTCTCTCAAGTGAGTTTAAATGCACTTTATTTTTAGACAACCTACATGACATGTTTCTTCCCCTAAAACACAATGCCTTCACTCCAACTAAATCACGGTCAAAATAAACTAAGTGTTCAGGATGACGTCAGTCCCATTTGTCTAAAATCCTGGTGTTGTGTAGATGACAAGGAGCAGCCAGTTATGACAAGTGATAGATCCAAGGTTGCCATTGAATCCGTTAACATTTTTCTATTTCTAAACCATCCTTAAAGAAAATCATAAGTGGGGTCACACCATCCTCACGATAGTCCAGGAGAGCAACCATGCCATCTGGATTCATGTTTGCACCAATAAAGAACTGATAGTTTTTGAAATTAGCAAGGATGTGCTTGATTTGCTCTGCTACCCCTGTCATAAACGGTTTTACTCTTTCTGGTCTTTATTCTTCAAGTATGGCTTTGATTGATTTCATATAATCTTTGATGTACTTCTTGTAGGCCTCTTTTGTGAAGCTGGTTTCCTGCAAGTGATGGTTCATAACAATATCTACACCAGTGACTAATATGCTTTCAGTGCCTTTGCCCTCTGGACCTTCAGCAGAGGCATTGCCACCAATGAGCAAATCGTCATTGTTACCTTCTGTTCTACTGACCATCTTGCTCTCCACCTCCAGGCACAGCCTGTCCACGATCTCCCGGATCTTGTAAATGTCAGAGAACATCTCATCGTGGCTGATGAGGTCCCGGTAGAAAATCATGATGGTGGCTGAGGGAGACAGTGACCGCGCAAGCTTAGCAGGAGCCGGGAGCTCAGAGCGAGCATGGTGCAGCCGAGCGGCACTCAGGGGGAGGAGGGAGTGGGTGGAAAAGCCCATTTTTAAAATTTAACTGAACATTTCTTTTCCGTTTTCCAACTATTTCATAAAATGTTGTTCTGATGCTTTTAAATTGATGTTGCATTGTTGCTGATAGCAAACTTAGTAAGGGGATTCAGGAGTATGTCTGGTCCACCTATTTCACTTTGATTTTATTGGACATTGCTGACTAACATTATCCTGGTCAATTAGAGCTTAAGAGTTGCAATATAATTAAACACTTTGTAATTTACGTTTTCAAATTTTCTGTGACTATTTCTCATGTTACCTTATATGATCATATTTATCTTTAAATCCCCTCCCTAGGCTGCTTTTCTTTCTTTAAATACGATTTTTTTCTCCAAATAAGTAAAACTGTTGAGTATTTCCCATTTCAAAAAATAAGAAAAACCAGTTTACTGAGTGGTTATTTATATTCTACCATTCCTTACAGTAGCTCCTCACTGCTATGGAGGAATTCCACTTAATTTATAATCATGTGAAAATAGGACATTATTATGGAAACAGGACTGAGGACTTAAAGCAAAAGGCATTCCAGAGTTGAAAAATTATGCTGAGAGTTGCTTAATGCCTCCCTTGCAGCTACAGATATGGAGACTTAAAGAAGGGGCCTTTCAAAAAAGCTGGTGGTGGGTTCAAGCTCCTGCAGTCCTCTCCAGGGACAGGTTAGGAGGCTATCTCCTCCTTTCACACCACCACAGTGGGGCCTTGGTAGGATTACTACGAGAACTCAGTACTTCTTGAAATTTTGCTGACATAGAAACTAATGCCTGGTACCTGTTTCAGCAAAACAACAATAACATCAGTGCAGCAGGACTGTTCCATGGCTATAACAAAAAAAGACAGCTAACTGTGCAGAATTTCCCAAGGGTCAGCAATACAACATAACAGCCAAAATAACTGCACAACTCTTGGGTCCTGTGAATGAACCCCATCAGAAGGTACTATTGGCAATCCTTCTTTGAATTTGGAGCTGTCCAGAGGACCAATCATAGGGTGCTTATATGAGGACTCAGTAGAGAAAAAAGACATTATGTGATATTTAAAGGATTAACAAGGTAGACACACAATGGTCCCCTATAGTCAAGTGTAAAAGAAAGCAAAGGACCTTCTGGAAGGCTGAAAGATATAGCCACGTGTTGAAGGCCTGCAACTCACTGTAGAATCCATACATTGAAGCTGAAAGATCTGTGCTGGAAGCATGGAAATGGGTGCCCCAAAATCACTGGTGAAGGCTGGAGTCCCTGTGGAGAAACAGAGGTGAAGCTTTATTCTTCTTTCCTTTTTTATTCCACCCATGCTGCAAGCCTATTGGCTGCTGCCAACCTATAGCTTGGGTTGGTCTTCCTTATTCAGTATGTCCATCATCCAGCCACCCCCAGCATTGTGCTCACTTAGTATGCCGGGAAGTTCTTATTCAAGTTGACACCACAATTCACTATCACAATGTTTTTCTGATCCTTCCATTTGCATACTTCAGGAAGCCAAGGGAATCTTTCCTTATGACAGCTTAAATCTAGTATGACATAAAATGAATTTTTGATAAGACAACTGTCTCAATATTTTATTTGCATGAGGGAGAAGCCTGTGCAAGAATCTCTGCTACAAAAGGCCCTTTCCCTTATCCTTAGGGTCACTGAGAGTATTCTACCAGCCCACTCTCATATAGTACAGCCTACCACTTTTCTGCCTTCAATACATGTACATTTTTGCTACTTTTGCTGTGTATTTTGTACAGTTGTTCATTCAAGACACCAAGAACCTTGAAAGAATCCAAACAGCACTCACCACCCAGTAACAGCAATGCAGTAGCAATAATCAACATGTTTGCTAGAAGTTGTAATAATGTAGTGAAATTGAGAACAGTGAGTTAGGTGCTCCAAACTTCTAGAGTTGATCCTGAAATTGTTATGCATTTTCTCTAACTCCGAAGAGACACGCTAGTGGAGAGAAATCACAAAATAGTCTCAGGTGGCTTTCAAATAACTCTCTTGCTTCTGACCTTCATCCTACAATGTTGAACAGATTCCAGAAGAGAATCTGAGTATCTAGTGATAAGGAATATGTCAGTATCAAACAAAAACAAAGATATATGTTTTCCTGCTAGAAAGGAAATGTTTGGGGAGAGTGCCTCAGCAAAGGAAGCTTGGAGTCTTTAAAGAAGACAAAAAATGTTTCTGGAAAAAGTCACATTTTCATAGGACATTACCTTCTGCCACACCATTAAAAATAATAATAATAATTATAACAACTTTTGTGTGTCACTTCCCATAATTCTACCATGGTGAGACATAGAAGCCTCAGTTAAAAAATTAATGGGAAAAGAGTCAAAACCCTGGGGAGGGGAAAAAGAAGGGAAACTGACTTTAGGTCCTGCAGTTTTCTGGTCTGCACTGGTCCCAGATGGACAAAGAGGAGTCTCCACCCTGGCAAGTAATTGAAGTTTGGCTGATGCATGGGACTGGGTATTACATTCGCTAAAGTAATTATGTCTTGTAAATTGTCCTGAGAGCTGTTCAGGAGGCAGTAATGATGAGAACAGTGCTTGAGGTACTTATTGTATCCAGAGGTAGAGAAAGAGCTTGCTTTGAGGAACACATGGAGGGACCACTGAGAGGAAAGTGAATTCATTTTCATGAATCCTCTTTATTCAGTGTGATGGTTGCAAGTGACACAATCATTAGGGAATAGAAGCAGCCCTAATCTGACCTGAGGCATCAGAGAAAGTGATGAGATGATCACATATGATAAATTGCCAAGGCTTTAAACAGCGTCACATCTATGAGCCAAAACCTACATCTCATAATTTTTTTCAAGCATTTGAGCCTAAACATTTGCAAATTTGCTGCATTTTGACAGTCACTTCCTGGCTGCATTTGAGTCTCTCTGTTTCTTCCTTCAAACCTTCAGTCTTTGTGCCATTCAGCCCTCTGCCTTCCCTATAAAGTCAGCATAGCCTATGAAAGCCACTGAAGCTAATGACTAAGACTGCTAGGTCAACTGTCTTAGTTCGTATGTTAAGACTCACTAGGAACCCAGCAGGAGCCCTCATCCACCTCATCTTCCCCAGGTTCATGGTTGCAGTCATAGGCTGGCTTCTCTTCAGAATCCCTTTGGCATTATGTAACTCTCCGATAGTTCAATAAAACTAATAGTAAGAATGACTTTGAAACATGTTAAGAAGTAAAACTTAGCTATTTTGCACTGTCCCTCAGGTTACTTAAGCCACTCTCCCAGAAGCATCACTAATCTATAACTATCTTTTGGCACATCTACCAGAAGCTGAGATAAATAGAAACAATTATATTCAATAGCAATGGGATGAGTGCCTACTGTGAATAGGGTCACTTTGCACACATCACCTCTATATTGTACCCCAAAATGACAAGGGAGAGTCTATTACTTTCATTTTGTAGATGAGTAAAGTGATCTAAGAGGGATTTCATAGAAATTCAGAAACACAATTTTCAAAGAGTGAGGGCCAGGATAAGATTTATAAGTACTTTTTAGACATAGGGTTGTTGCCCATTACTAAAATTTACATGGTAGGTAAATGGATCATTTAATTTAATTCTCAAAACACTCCTCTCTGCTTCAACTAATGAACAACTTAGATCTCATCTTTTTGAAGCATTTCTAAAAATCAAAAGACACCTCCAAACAGAGTAAAAGGAAACATCACAAATTGAGGAAAAAAAAATTTAGCCAACTGTCCCTCAGAAAAATGACCTCTATAAAACATATGGAGAATTTAAAGAATCAGGCCCCAATTTCAAAGACACAATCCAAAACTGGGCATGTGAGATGAATATTCACTTCTCAGATAAAGAAACACAACTCGAAAATAAATATAAGAAAAAACGTTCAACATCATTGGTCAATTATAAAATGCAAAGGGCTGACCAGAGAGCTCAGCAGATTAAAGCACCTGTTTAGGGAAAGGGTGGGGACTGAGGTTGGATCTCCATCCTGCTGTGCTTTTTCTGCCATTGGTACACACTGAGAAAGTGACTGAGACTGGGTGCAGTAGTACATGCCTGGAATACCAGCAGTTGGGAGGCTGAGAACAAGAGAATCACTATGATCTCACTGTGTAGTGAGACCCTGTAGACCCTGTATTACACACACACACACACACACACACACACACACACGCACACAAATGCATACTGACATGATATTGAGACTCCATATCACTCTAGAAGTGAGGCAAAGGAACCCTTCTCCACTCTTAGTGAAAGGGAACCACTATGAAAATTAGTATGGAGATCCCACCGACAACTTGGATTAAAGATCTCATTCAACCTAATTAGTCCCCTCCTGGATATGTAAATGGGTATGTACACCATGTTGCAATTTGTCATAGCTAAATCTTATTAAAAATTCAAATGCCCAATTGAGGAATAGATAAAAATGACAAAAGTATTTTATACAATGTAGTACAACTCAGCTGTATAAAGAGAAATTTGAGGATTTTCTAGGTCAATGTATGCATCTAGAGGCCATACTTACAAGTGAAATAAATCAGACCCACATGTGTACATATCATATTGTCTCTTTAATGTCAGAACCAGAAAGAATAAATAAAATGAAAAGTACAATGGATACTGTGAAAGGCAAAGAATATTCAAAAGAAAGGAATAACTAACTGGGTTAAGAGAAAAGAGAAGAAAAAGAAGAAATATGTATGTACATACATAGGATAGCTTGGATAATTGTACTGCTGATTTCTGCTGCTCTTTTGAAAGAAGCACTTAATGCTCAACTTTTTTCTCTTCTCTTTAATATTTTTGACCAATTTTATGAGATGATAACTGGTAATCTGAACAACTGATTCGATTATAACAATATTCAACCTAACAACCATTGTTCAATCCCTATCATTTTATTTAGTGAAATTCTAACTTGCTTCAATATTTTTCTATTTTCATACTCTTTTAAGGGAAGGAAAAAAAACATGTTCTCAGGAGGTTTCTTTCTGACACCTCAAAAAGCACCCTAAGTTCTTTCCCTTCTCTTGCTCCTAGAACCTTTGTCTAGTCTTAGAATTAGTATTTATGACATTACTGTACTGACTTATTTATGTACCTACCTCCCATTAAACAGGAAGGTTTCTAACTGCAAAAATGTAAATTTTGCTTTCAACTTTTGCTAAATACCTAAGCCTACTTTGTGCACAGTAGGCTTCTTAATTGATGGGGTCATCTGTAAAGAATAAACAGTAATTCAGAGAGGTCACAGAATTACTGTGAGCCACTTAGAAGCCATAGCTAAATTCCCTTCTTTAATTCAAATATGGGCCACTTTCCGGTACATTTATGTTAGAATTAATGACTGTGAATATGCTACACTAGACTCCCAAGACAAAATCAAATAGTAGTATGAGCAGGCATGGACTAAGGGGATGAACAGGTTCAAGTATATGGATATATGAATGAAAATTCTTTGCTTAGTTAACTAATTGGAGTGAAAATATGTTGATTCCTAACTAGCTTCACTATTTATGTAATGTCCAATGTTTTAGACAATATTTCATGATTTGCCTGCAAAATGTACTTGCCCATTATTTATCGCATCATAGACAATATGATATGATAGATGCATAGCAGATTTTCATATGTACACATATGTTTATTAATCTGAATTTCAGTGGCTTTACAAGAAAATACTCAATACCTTGGAATTCATATTAATTAATTAATTAATTTATTTATTTATTTATTTTCGCAGGACCAGGATTCAAACTCATGACCTTGCACTTGCCAAGCAGGAATTTGTGCCACAGAGCTATCTCCCCTGCCCCAATCTTTATTTATTTATTACCTTTTGAGACAGGCTGCAACTGTGTAGCTCAGGCTGATGTTGAACTCACTCTACAGCCCAGGTTAATCTGAATTTGTAGGGGATTTTCCTGCCTCAGCCTCCTTAGCTCCAGGATTACAGGTGTGTACCTAAACACCTAGCATAGAATCTAACTATAACAGAGAACTTTGGCCTTAGCTAGTTATACAGAATGAGCATTCCTGGGAGAGTAGAGGTAGATTGGTAGATCTGAGCCCTAGGAGAAAAAGCTGTATGAAGAAGAAGGGAATCAAAAAATAGATGGAGAGGAGAGGGATGAAAAAAAAAGAATTAAGGTCTATTATATACATGCAGCCACTCTGTAAAACAAATGCAAATATTATGCAGCAAAAATGTCTATTAATAAAAAAGAGTAGATAGGTGGGGGCTGGATTTAAGTAGTATATTTTTGAGAAGCTAACAGCAGGCTGATGTAACCAGATATGGGAATTTAAACACATGGACAGTGCTTACATCAACGTGGGCATGGTAAGAATGTTAATACATTGTTACCCTTCACAGGCTTGGCACTGGGCTACATCCCCAGCTGTATTTTTATTCCTTATTTGGAGACAGGGTCTTTTTAAGTCACTAAGTTGCTCAAACTCAGCTAAAACTTACATTTCTGCCTCAAGCCTCTTTGCCCAAGTCTTACAAGCACACACCTACAGAAAAGGCTTTATTTATTCAAAATAAACCAAAAGGAGGGAAATGCTTTAACTAGAGAGTAACATAATGGGCTTTCAATATCTGAAGCCCCTTTTCCAGATGGAAGGAAAATGAAATTGATGGATACAAGACAGAGATTGGGAAGCCAGTTTTGAAGTACTGAAGTGATCAAGTAACTTGATGAAAAATATCTGAATATCCTGAAAATTGCCAGAGCCTTTTATTGTCCTCTCATATAAGACAAAAGTTCCATCCTTGGGTTTTGCCCAAAAATAGATAAATTCATTCAAAATAATAGGGCCATAATTTTGCAGAAGTCCTTCAAAGGCACTTTTGAGTGGAGAAAAGATATTTTGAGGTCTATGTCTCTGCAGATCTATGGACCCTGAGCTTTCCTTGTCCATTCGTCTTTTGTCCCACTACCGGACAGTAAAGACTGAGGACCATGTCATTCCCAGCGTTCTGCTCCTTGACCCACCCAGATATGCCTGCACACTGAACAGTGTATCACACTCCCCTTTTCTGTGTCTCTTTATCCAGTGACTACAATCATGATTAACATCCACACTCTGACTTCTCTTGCCTGTTCTCAGATCCAAAACGGATGCTCCTGCAACCTTGCCTATTCAACCTCCTTCTTCTCATCCTCTCCTTCCTTCTTCTTTATCTTTTCTTCTTGACTGCAGTAAAAAAGTAATGGGGAGCTAGGGTAGTCCTCAGCCTACTTAATCTTGATCCATAATCTCAGAATTTAAGCATAGGGAAGAGGAAAGAGGAGCATTGTTTGAGTTCTTTCCCATTCCGTACACGTGGGTTCCAAGTTAATCGCTTTGTGAGTCTGATTTGTCTTTTCTTAAAACTATAAAATAACAAAACCCACTAATCTTCTGAAGTGGAGCAAGAATCAGCATATGCACCACAGCTTTCACCACCTGAGCACGAGCATTCTCTCAGGCTCATCTCTCCACATTTACCGCCTCATACTTGACCATTTGAAGAACTGGTAAAGGAAGAAATCATATTTATTAATTCATCTAAAATTGTGTATCCAAGACACAAATAATCAATGATCTTGATCCCTAATAACCTGGTATGCAACTGGATTAGCACCACAGTGTGTGGACACTAACCTTGCAAACACAGAATGCTCATAGTAAGGAGACCAGAGTGGTCTGGTTCTGGGATGAATGCTTTTACCAAGGCTAAATCAAAAGTTCTATCTGTACCAGAAAGTAACTGTGATAGAAAATGTCTAATTTGGTCAATGCTGAGGTTAAACACAATTCTTTCTTTTTATCTTCTAGTTTGCAAGCTTAGGAAGTTTCAATTACAACCTTATTAGATAGATAAATATATATTTTACTACTTCAATTTGGACTCAGAAAAAGATGTACAATCTTGTAACACATAACAAAAGCTACTATTATTAAAATTACTTAACATATTAAGTGCATACTGTGCCAAGAAAGAAGTCATTACTTGTCTATTTGCTCTGTCTCCATCTCTCCCTGTCTCTCTATCTCTCTGTCTCTCTGTCTCTCTCTCTCTCTCTCTCTCTCTCTCTCTCTCTCTCTCTCTCTCTCTCTCTCTCTCTCTCTCTCTCTCTCTCTCTCTCTCTCTCTCTCTCTCATTCTCTATGCCTGACACAAAGTCTTGCTGTACAGCCCAGGCTGGCCTTGACCTCAGGGTGATTGCCCAGCCTCAGCCTCCCAACTACCAGGTTTACAGGCACCACTCTCAGCTTTCCTCATTTTTGACTGGAAGCAATATTCAGTTAGCTTATAATGCAACCAACAATAGCACGTCACAAGAGCATACCCATTGTGAGCATTTAGGTAATGGATAGGACATTTGCATCATAGCTGAAAGAATGAAAGGGATATCAAGAAGGTGTGTGTGATGGGGTCTTCTTGCCAAGTGTGATACTTATGAAGATAGTTCACCCTTCAACATGAAATTCCTCAATTACAAAAAAGGAACATTTCAATATCATACAATGTTTCATGAAGTAAGAACTAAATGAAACATTTAGCATAAAATTAGCCTCCTATGCGTAGCAACGATGGTAGTGACGGTGCTGGTGGTGGTCATGTTCATGTTGATTATGATATGATGGCAACGGTAATGATGAAGCAGATGATGGCAGGGTGGAGGTGCTGGCAGTAATCAAAGAGTAATGATTGTGATAAGGACTTTAAAGGGAATGATTTTGCTGGTACTGGTGGTAATGATGATAATTAAAATGAAATTTGCCACTCCCGTGGATATCATTGATAACCTTTAACAATCTTTAGAGTCCTATAGTTAGTCCATTATTCCTATCAGGAACTGATGTACATTGATCAGAGTGACAATTTCCCCAAGGAATCATATGACAATTCATCAATTCCCAAAGGTGGAGAGGTCTTTCCTATTGTGAGGAATCTATAGACCATGGCTGCCTATGATGTCACTGTCCCAGAACTCATGGGGATGACAGAGAGCTCTGAGAAGTAGGCATCCAACACAAGAGTTCTCTCTTATCTTTCAGCAAAAGGTTTATTTTCCATGTGAGAGAGTTTGATGGATATTTCTTGTTTCTGTGCTTTCTGTAGTAGGCAGTAAACAGCACATTCCATTTCATCCTTTATAGTGTCTTATCAATAACAAGATTGCCTCGCTCTGCTTTTCTTGTAAGTACCTGAGTTCAGGATCCTGTTTATAGCCTCTATAGTCAGGGGATTCCTTTGAGTCTGAGAAAAATCATAGAAAGCTTGAGAGGAAAACATTTCCGAGGCTTAAATGTAGACTTCCCAACAGATTTGCTTTGTGGACTTGGAAAATTTCCTTGAAACATCTGACTTTCACAATACCTATCCCATGTTTCTTTTTTTTTTCTCTCTTTCCTCAACCCCACTTTTTTCTATCTATCTTCTCCAGTCTTTCACATGATTGTTGTTCATGATTTTAAGTCATAGGAGACTGCTCATGAGCTCTATTAGTAACATTAGGCTCTCTGCAACTGGGTAAGAGCAGCACTGGCATAAGGCACGCTTATGATTTCCCATGACAGGTAGTACCTAGCTTTGGAGATACTGCCCATCTACATGGAGAGCTAGAATTTCCACAGGAGCTCTGGGGGAGTCAGGAGGACACTAAGGATACCACAGTGAAAAAGGATATAAAGTTGTCCATAAAAGAGTATTTTGTTTAAAAATAGTCCATAGTTGCTTGCTACAGATTTACACTCTCATTTTGATTCTTTCCCAGTCTATAATCAACATGAATGAAAGCAAGACCACTTAACCTTGAGATAAAAGCTTTCTTCAAATGAAAAGATAGCTGGTTTCTGATATCATATGTAAGGAGTTTGGAAACTCTTTACCTTGTCCAATAGTGAATAAAAAACTGAACAAACAAAAAAATCACCAATTCTTCTTAGATCCTTCATAGAATTGGTATCACAGGACAAACTACTGCCAACACTTGAAGGACTATAAGATATGGAGCGACTCAGATAACCACAGAAGAAAGCTCTGCAGAAACCGCTGTAAACAAAGGAAAAACTAAATTGCAACAGATAAATTACTGGGAATTCATTGTCACAAATCTCTCAGTCAAAAACAGTCCAGCCCTAGGAAGATACTATGCTTTTGTTAGTTATATTTCTAGCCACTCTAACAAATTCTGCCAGCGAATCTAGAAGAAAAACCCACTTGGTGCTATCAGTAGGAGCAGTGGAAAAGAAGTACTTACCTGGTAAGTTCAAGTGTCTGAGTTTAATCCTCAGTTCCAAGAAAAAAAAATGTGGGGGCTGGGAGATAGCTCAGAGGCACAAGTGCTTGTCTGGCAAGTGAAAGGTCCCGAGTTCAATCCCTGGCTCTGCAAAAAAAAAAAAAAAAAAAAAAAAAAAATTGTGTGTCAGATCATTGTTTTTTTGTTATGCATTTGGTATAGGGTCTCACTACTACGCAGCTCACAGTCAGTGATTCTGCTGTTTTTGGTCTCCCCAGTGCTGGGATTACGGGCATGTGTCACCATCGCTGTATTCTGTCGCCCACTCAGTGTGCCTGTGGGCCGGGCCAGTATGGCATGTGGTGCAGGGGATCAAGCCTGTCCTTGTACTTGCCTAAGCAGGCACTTAGTCTGCCGAGCTATCTTGCCAGTCCAACGTTGTGCTCTTGACACAAGCTAACCTCAAGAGAAGCTGTTTAATGGAACCTAGTCTGTTGGGTTTTGTCAGAGACTAACTGATCAATGACAAAGAGAATACACAACTTCAGCCTTCTCTCGCCCATCCTGAGAGGCTGAGGCAAGAAATAAACAAGGAACATCTATGAGATCCACAGTGTGAAGGCACTGAATCACCACAAAACTGACACTTCATTGTGGGGCTGGGACCTGTTGCCCTTGCCTGATTGCCTCGCAGTCTCATAGAGATCTTTCTAACAGTTCCTGGCACCTACTACTCCACAGGCTGCCGCTAAGAGCAGCAAAGAAATTCCAAGTGACTAAAAGAGTGATAATTTGAAGACTCTAAACCTGCATCAGAATTAGAGTGAGATATTACAGTGATGCTGTGATATCTTCTTCTGGCATTTTATTTTTATTGTCTTTTTGAGACAGGGTCTCGCTATGCAGTTGAGGCTGGTCCTGAGCTCACTTTTGTAGCCCAGGCTGGTCTCGAACTCACACCGATCCTCCTGCCTCAGCCTCCCGAGTGCTGAGATTACAGGCGTGAGCCACCACGCCCGGCTTCTTCTTCTGGCATTTTAAGCAACTCTGATTAATACTCTTCTGGGCTGTAAGGAACAAAGTAAACTACATGCAAAAACATCTATAATGTAAGCAGAGTGATAAACAATATCAAGGAAAAGTGAAAAAAGAAAAGGCACACATTTGGTTTTGAAAATTTGTAATAGAAAGGAAGGATGCCTTTAATGGGCTTATTAGTAGACTGGTCATGGTGAAGAAAGAACCCTTGAATTTGGAGAGCAGTAGAAATTTCCAAGTGAAAAAATCAAAAAGGAGAAAAAGAGTGAAAGCTGGAAGAGAATATTCAATCATTTTGAGATGACAAGGGAAA
>PVJA010052234.1:0-12475 GCA_004027025.1 Myocastor coypus
CACCAATCCTCCTGCCTCAGCCTCCCGAGTGCTGGGGGATTACAAGCGTGAGCCACCACGCCTGGCTCGCCAGTGTCTTTTTAAGACTGGATCTCACTGTGTTGTTATCCAGGCTGGCCCCAGACTCCTGAGCTCAACAGTCCTGCCTCAGCCTCCTGAATAGCTGTGACGTGAGTACATGACTGTTTAAGGCCGAGACTTGAAGCCAGGTCTGCTGGGTTCTGGGTCGCACCTCTTTGCTAGGCCCAGGGATCAAAGACGAAACCCCGAGATTGGGGAAGGGTCACAAGATCATGGTGACACTTCTGGGAGACTGGGACTCAAAGGAGACCACATGCCAGCATTCCCTGCATGGGGCTTTGGGCCACTTCTGTTTCTGGTCTTAGCCCCCTCGTCTATAAAATGGCGCAGCAGGTGTGCTGCCATACACCTGTAATCCCAGCACTTGGGAGGCTGAGGCAGGAGGGTCTCAGGTTTGAGCCCAGCCTTCACAGTTTAGCGACTTAGTGAGGCCCTATCTCAAAAACTAAAAATGGTTCGGGGTGTAGCTCAGTGGTTGAGCCTATGCCTGGCAAGTGGAAAGATCTGGATTTAAGCTGTAGTGCAGAGTATATGTATGAACAAAGAAATAAGTGAATTTTCAAAATACAGTTAGATTGCCGGGCGTGGTGGTGCATGCCTGTAATCCCAGCACTTGAGAGGCTCAGGCAGGAGAATCAGTGCAAGTTCGAGACCAGCCTGGGCTACAAAAGTGAGCTCAAGGCCAGCCTCAACTGCATAGCGACACCCTGTCTCAAAAAGACAAATAAATAAATAAACAAAATAATTTTATATGAGTGAATTTGAACGGACAGCTTCCCAGGCAAACATGACACCCCCAAAACAACTTGGGAAAAAATGCAAAGCCCAACAGGCCTGCATTACCCAATAAAGTCATTGTCAAGTTAAAATGTGTGCTTTTGTCTTCTCTTTTTCCTTTTTTCTTGGTCATCACACTCAGCTACGTCCCCAGCCCTTTTTGGTTTTCCATATTAAGACAGAATCTCGCTAAATTGTCCAAACTGGCCTCTAACCTGAGATCCTCCTGCCTCAGCCTCCCAGAGTGCCAGGCTGACCAGTGTGTGCCACCTGAGCCTCACTCCCACCACATCTTTATCTGTGGCATAAAGTACCCCTGAAAAAAGGCAAAGGCTAAAAGCCTGGACTTTAGTCACACCGCCTTCCCCTTGACTGAAGTCCAGGCTCCCAGCATTACCGAGTCTCCAGGCCATCAATGTATTCCTTCTTCTTCTTCCGGCTTTCTTGAGCCGATTGCTTGTTGCGAATTTTCCGGCGGATCTTTTTCAGCACACGCTCCTCATACTGTACCGGGGACATGGAGCGGGACCAAGTCAGTTCTCGTCCCCAGCCCTTGTTTATTTATTTATTTACTTGACATAGGGTCTTTTTAAGATCCCCAAGATGGACTCAGACTTTTCCTCCTCCTGCCTAAGCCTCTCAGAATGCTGGGATGACAGGCCTGCACCTGGCTGGGGTATAACCCCCCCTCACATACACAAATCATTGTATTAGCAGGTGTCAATCTGGTTGGCCTTGATGCCACAGCGCCACCGTGTGGCCATCTCGAGGCTTGGCACCTTTCGCACAGCCAGCCGGTTAGGGTTCACTGCTAATTTCAGACAGGGCAGCAAAAACAGCCTTTGTGGCGGCCACCTAATCCCAACACTCAGAAAGTTGAGGCACGAGGATTGCCACGACTTTGAGGCCAAGCTGAGAAGTTTAGCTGCTTACAACACCCTGTGCTGCGGGTTCTTAGCTGAATTTAGGGACCCTCTGGCTGATTTTCTGACACAACCAGAGAAAGATTTGCTAAGCTTAGTGAGCAGGGCCCAAAGCTGACTCCATGGGCAGGTTGCGTGGGAAGACAGAAAGGCTGGGGCCAGGGTGTCCCTGATGTACCTTGGTGAGGGGCAACTGGGTGGGCAGGGTGACCCCCTCCTTGGCCAGCAGCTTCTTCTCGTCCTCGGTCAGCACCAACTCTTGGCAGTGGCTGTTCCCAGGTCGCAGGAGGTAGGCAGTGTTCAGGTGCTGCTGTTGCTACAGAAAAACCAGGGGAATGGTCCAGGGATATAGCTCAGCAGCATAAGCGCCTGCCTGACAAGTGCAAGGTCCTGGGTTTGATTCCAGAAACAAAAAAATAAATGAACCACTGACGGCTACTTTTTTTTTTTTTCTTGTTTTTGTTTGTTTAGTTATTTTCATGGCTGGCTAAGCCTGCCCTGAGGGCAGGGCTGGTGCAGCATGTGGTGCTGGGGATCAAACCGCAGTCCCTGCAGCCACCCAAGCTTTCCTAAGCAGGCGCTTTAGACCACTGAGCCATCCCGCTGGGCCCTGATGGCTACTTCTTGAGTACCTACTATGTGCTAGGCTACTTCCTGAGCACCTACTATGTGCTGGGCATCATTATAGGTAGCACAGCTGAGTAAGGAAATGCTGGGAAGGGAGAACAGCAGCCCACAGAAGGCAGGCTGGGTAAGTACAACCCATCTGTGCCACAGACCCAGGGCTGCACAGTGTGGGGAGAGAAGGGGCAAGCCATCCCATGCTGAGGTAGGAAATCACCAAGGTGAAGGCTTAGGTTAGGGAATGAAAGAGCAGCCAGACGAGGTGGTGCACACTTCTCTTCCCAGGAGGCTGGGGCAGGAGGGTTGCTGAGAGTTGGAGAGCAGCCTGAGCTACACAGATGCTGTCTCGAAGAAGAGGAAGGGGAGAAAAAGGAGGAGGAAGAGATAATGAAGAAACAGCCGGATGTGGTGACACAGACCCGTCATTCCAGTACTGTGAGAGGCTGAGATAGGAGCATCTCAAATTCAAGCCCAGCATGGCTACTAAGTTTTTGAGGGCTTTGTTTGTTTGTTTGTTTGTTTGTGTTTTTGAGACAGGGTCTCACTATTCAGTTCCGGCTGGCCTTGAGCTCACTTTTGTAGCTCAGGCTGGTCTCGAACTCACACCGATCCTCCTGCCTCAGCCTCCCAAGTGCTGGGACTACAGGTGTGCGCCACCACGCCCAGCCCTTTGAGGAGGTTTTATTGGTATTTTGGTATTGGGAGTTGAACTTAGGACCTTGTGCTCTCCAAGCAAACGGTGTTCCGCTGAGCTACCTCCCCAAGCCACAACAACTTAGTAACTTAGTGAGACCTTGTCTCAAAATAAAAAGGCCCAGGGATGGAACTCAGTGTGCCCTGCATTCAATCCCCACTACCACAAGTGAATAAAGAAATCGGTGAAAACTATCTTGTGCAATACATGACTTTCCCCCACCCCTGTATTTGGGACAGGATCTATAGGGTCTACAGGGTCTCACTATGTAGATCGGACTCATAGTGATTCTCCTGTTCTCAGCCTCCCAAGTGCTGGGACTACAGGTGCGCGCCACCATGCCCAGTCTCAATCGCCCTCTCAGGGCACCATGCGTGTGGGCCAGCACAGCACGCCTGAGGATGGAGCCTGGCCACGCACTCCGCACTCCACCTAAGCAGGCACTGTCAGGCCTGCCCTCATTACATTTGTGTTTCCGTTTGCTTTTTGAGACAAAGTCTCACTATGAAGTAGGCTGCCCTTGAACTCACTGTGCAGCCCAGGCTGCCCTTGAACTCAGAGCCCTCCTCACGCTGAGTGCCGCAATGACAGATGTGCACTACCACACCCAACAACACGCCCAACTCATCTAGTTAAAACAACAAAATCCCTTCTCCTTGAGGTGACTGTGATTCTAAAACTAATAAAAGCCTTTAGGCTGGGCATAGTCGAGCACCCCTCTAATCCCAGCACTCAGGAGGCTGAGGCTGGAGGACCGAAGTGAGTTGAAGGCCAGCTTGGCCTCTTAGTGAGACCCTGTCTCAAAACAAAAATAAGCACTGACCACCATGCCTGGCCTAGGTGATTTATTTTTAATTCTTCTCTCTAATCCTACCTACAGTGGACAGTGACCCAGACCAGGCAACAGCAGTGGACCCGGGGCTGAAACCCACTGGTTTCTCTGTCACCTCAGCTGGTCCCTGTCCCTGTCAGTGACTTGTTCTTAGGGTCTCTGAGGCTGTATTTCTGTGTCCCTGAGCCACCCACTTCAGTGCCCGAGGCCCTGTAGTTAGGGTGCTCACCAGGTCCCCACTGCCGCCGGCCAGCAGGAGCTCCTTCACGGTCAGGTTGAAGCGGGAGGGCGAGCTGGCGTGCTGCTCCGGGTAGAGGCCTCCTTCACCCCACATGTCTGCTAGGACAGGAGGGGACGAGATGGGGAGGAGTCGGGCGTGTGCTCACAGCCCGACCCCACAGCAAGTGTCCACCACGGCTCTCGGTACCCCTCGGCCTTCTGCCCAACCTGGGGTCTCCAAAGCTCAGGTCAAAGGAGATAAGCTGCTGTCTCCCCTTGCTGTAGAACAGAAACCAAATCCATCCCGGCAGGACATTAGACCTTGGTGTGGTGGTGCGTGCCTGTCATGCTAGCACTTTAGGAGGCTGAGGCAGGAAGATCAAAAGTTGGGTCCCAGCCTGGGCAACTTAGGGACATAGTGAGATTTTTTTTTTAAACTTTATTTATTTATTTATTTATTTATTTATCTTTCTATCTATCTATGTTATGGCCGGCTCAGCCTGCCCTGGGGATGGGGCAGGTACAGCATGTGGTGCCAAGGATCGAACCAGTCTCTGAGGTTGCCTAAGCTTGACCTAAGCAGGTGCTTTAGACCACTGAGCTAGTGAGATCTTGTCTCAAAATAAAAAGAAAACAAGCTGGGGACAGAGGTCAGTGTGAAGGCCTCAGGTTCAATCTCCAGTAACAAACACAATAAATACTTTTTTTTTTTGGTGGTACCAGGGATTGAACTCAGGACCTTGTGCTTGCCAGGCAAGCACTTATTCTGCTGAGCTATCTCCCTGGCCCCCCCAAATAAACACAATTTTAAGAAATATACCACTAGAGGACTCATCGCCCACCCAGAAGACAGTGGCAAGATCTGCAGCTGTCAGGCAGGACTCAGGCCACACTCTCCCCGGCTCTGTAGCACACCACAGGTTTGAAGCTTTGAGCACACACTGAGGCCAAGGGGGCCTCAGCTTGGACCCTGACTGGGCACAGCAGAGTGACTTCAGCCCCGGGGCTTTCAGCCTCTGAGCCTCCACCTTGACACCTTTCCAGTAAAAAAAACCCTTAAGAGCCCTTCACCAGACTGAAGGATAAAGGACACCAGTGGCCACAGATCTCCACTGGGGCTCTGCCCAGCCCATCACCAGTGTCGATCCATGTCCCCGGAGTAAATCATTATTGATCTGTCACCTGATAGGACCTGTACCCTAGTCTGGAGGAGTGGCTTGAGGCCAGGCCAGCTCATAATTTCTTGCCCTTTTATTTATTTATTTATTTATTTATTTATTTATTTATTTGTGGGACCAGGGTTCGAACTCACGACCTTGCACTTGCCCAGCAGGCACTTGTGCCTGGGAGCTATCTCCCCAGCCCCCTTCTTGCCCTTTTATTTCTCTCTCTTCTGAAGTGCTGGGGTAGAAACCAGGGCCTTCACACTCAGCTTCAGCCCCGGCCCTTTTTACATTTTTACTTAGAGACAGGGTCTTGCTAAGTTGCCCAGGCTGGGCTTGAATTTGGGTACCCCTACCTCAGCCTCCCCAGTAGCTGAGATGATAGGCGTGGCCAGCGTGGCTCTTGGTTAATCTCACAGGACTCTGTCCCTGCGTCTTTAGAGAAGAATGGGCTCTGGGGCCCTCCGTCCCCTCCAGTGAGCTCACCCAGGTCTATGGCCACGGAGGCCTCGGGCACCTGTGTCCCAGGGGGCCTGGCAGGATCTGAGGGGCCAGGGAGGTAAGAGGGGCAGCAGGCTTCGGCTGGTCGGCAGCTGGGCGGGCTGGTGCTGGGTCCCCCGCTGTGTGGAGGGCTGTCCTGAGGGTCAGAGGGCAGATCGTCGGAGATGCCACTGTCACTGGCTGCAGTGGACCAAGTCGGGGAGCTGGAGGCTGAGTCAGTGGGGCCCAGGATGGAGCGCAAGAAGTCGTCGGAGTCTGAGCCCTGCAGTGCCTGCTAGAGGCAGAGGGAGGGGTGGGAATGAGGACGGCTGTGTGACCTGCTGTGAGGCACCAGCTCTCTCTGGGCTCCAGTCCTTTCTCAAACTGGAGCTAAGGCCCCTTCTGCTGAGGGAGGCTGGTGTGAAATAAAGCCACTAGCAGGGGAGCAAGACACCCGGGAACAGAGTGGGTGCCAGAGTTGCGTTTAGACTCAGTTCCAAGATGCCATGAGGCCGGGGATAAGTTGGGGTCTGTCTCTGAGCCTCCACTCTGCCCACTCAGGAGTGGACACTACATACGCGCGTTGTTCCCAGGGTCCAATGGGGCTCACCTGGTCCTCGCTGGCGGGACCCCAACTTTCAGGCAGCTCCACGTGTCGCAGGATGCCATACTGCCGGTCGAAAAGAAGGTCCAGGAGCTCGAGGCTGTCAATGGGACCCATGGCGCAGGCAGGTGACGCCATCTGGGACAAGGAGACCCGTGTGAAGCCCACAGGCCCTGCCTCTGCAGCAGCGCAACTCCAAGGCAGGAGACCTCGTGGGATGGAACCCAGGACCTCGGTATGGAATTATGTCCCCATCCTGCCCTTTTCTATTTTCTGTTCTGAGACGGTCTCACTAAATCACCAAACTGCCCAGGCTGGACTGAAACCTCCTGCCTCAGCCTCCCAGAGTACTAGGGTCACAGGCATACAGCACCACACCTGAAGCAGGCTTCATTACAATAGCTAGAGAGAGGGACGCCTTGAAGCCACCCTTGAAGCTACCCTCTCCTGCTTGCTTTCTCTGGCCTCAGTTTCCCACAGGGACACAGCCACCCTCCACGAGTCCCCTTTCTTATGGCCCCCAGCAGGGTTCACCTTGCCAGCTGCTAAATCCCCATTCATGGGCCCAGCGAGCTAGGTTTAGAAGCGTCCTGGGTTCTTGCTCAGAGCTGAGGTCCTCTGGGTGGCTGTCCCTCTTCTCTATGTCCAGGCCACCACCCCTAAAGATGCTGAAATAGTACCCAGGAGAACCCAGCCCAGGCTCAGGTGCTGATTGGCGGACATATTTGATAGACAGGGCGAAGGGCCAGTTACCAGGGACAGGTGAGGGGCGGGAAGACCATTATCTGCATTTTTTTTTTTTTTTTTTAATCTGCGTGTTTTGTGCTTTGGCAGCCGAAGTGGGCAAAGGCCAAAGTCTGGATGTCTCAGTGCTGACATGACCTATCCCCTACTTACAGGGACTGTTGCTCCAGTGTCACTGGCTGTTGGGTTCTGTAGTCCAGGGTCACCCCAGGGTCATGTCTACTTCCAGAACAGGATGGAGAAAATATGGCCCATCTGCCTGGAGCTTGCCTCTGGCGCCCGTGCTGGTGACAGCCTCTTGCTCCTTCTCCAGAACCTGCTTGGACGTCACCTTCCCCGTGTCCCCAGAAGCCCAATCCTTCAATCAATTTTTTCCCAAAGCATCCATCATTCATTTAGTCAACAAATATTTACTGAACTGTTTCCTGCCCCGGGGCCTTTGCACTTGCCAACTCCTCTGCCAGGAACTGTCTTCCCGCCGCCTGCTCCCCTCTGTGTTGGGATGCTGACAGATTCAGAAATGTTTCCTAGCTAAGGAATCAGAGACAGTGAAGGAGCCACCTCTTCTGTCCCCAGCAAAGAAGTCCCTGTCGCCAGCATCTTTTTATTTATTTATTTATCTTTGAGACAGAGTCTCACTATGCAGCCCAGACTGACCTTGGATTCCTGACACAATTCTTCTGCCTCAGCCTCCCCAGGGCTGGGAATACAGGCTGCACCTGCCCTCTAAGCCGTCTATTTTTTTAAAAAAATTTTTTTCTTGTTTCAGAACTTTTGTTTGTTTATTTATTTATTTTTATGTCCGGCTCAGCCTACCCTGAGGGCAGGGCTGGCACAGCATGTGGTGCCGGGGATTGAACCGCGGTCCCTGCAGCCACCTAAGCTTTCCTAAGCAGGTGCTTTAGACCACTGAGACATCCTGCCGGGACCCAAGCCGTCGATTTTTATCTGTCAGTGGGCTGTGAGTACAACTGCAATCTTCCAGCTCTGCCCTCAGAATGTATTCATACCTCGCCTCTCTCCACATTCACTTCTTGACCTGTCCCCATGCCGACCATCAAGGGCTGCCCCTGTGTGGTCTCCTCCTCCTCTCACTCCCACCCTCTGTCCCAGTCTTCTCCACTTAACAGGACTCACAAGATCCTACATGTGCTTTGGATCTCTTATATGTGCTACAGTTTGGACCTTGAATGTCCCCAAAGGCTCATGTGTTAAACATCCTTTGTCAAAAAAAAAATAAAGAAAAGAAAAGGGAGCTGGGGAGATGGCTCCAAGGCACAAGTGCCTGCTGGGCAAGTGCAAGGTCGTGAGTTTGAACCCCGGTCCCACAAAAAAAAAAAAAAAATCCTTTGTCCTCAGTGCTATTAGGAAGTGGTGGGAACTTTAAGAGGTGGAGCCTTGGAGGAAGTGAGGTCATTAGGGGCGTGGCCTCGTCAAGAACATTAGGACCCTTGTGGCTTCTCTCTCTTTCGGGCCACCATGAGGGCATAGCTGGCCCCCAACAGGCTCGTAATGTGTGCTGCCACAGGCTCGAAATCAACAGGACTGACAGACCATGGAGTGGGATGTTTAAAACTGAACCACAATACATGTTTGCACCTTATAAACTGATGGTTCTGGGTATTTGTAACAGTAACAGAGGCCAGGCCTGGTGGTGCATGACTATAATCCCAGCACTTGGGAGACTGAGGCAGGAGGATCAGTGTGAGTTGGAGACCAGCCTGGGCTACAAAAGTGAGCTCAAGGCCAGCCTGAACTGCATATAAAGACCCTATCTCAAAAAGACAGACAGACAGACAGAGAGACAGACAGACAGACAGACAGACAAAGTGGCCCACCTCCTGAGCAGTGCTGTCCAATATTCCACACTTAGGGCATGGTCCTGCCCTAGGACCTCTGCTCTTGCTGGGCTCAGTCCAGGACACACTCTCCTGTGCCTGACCATTTTCTTTTTTTTTTTTTTTTTTTTTTTTTGGTCTTTTTGAGACAGGGTCTCACTGTGCAGTTCAGGCTGGCCTTGAGCTCACTTTTGTAGCCCAGGCTGGTCTCGAACTTGCACCGATCCTCCTGCCTCAGCCTCCCAAGTGCTGGGATTACAGGCGTGCGCCACCACGCCCGGCTGCCTGACCATTTTCACCCTCAAATTTCTACTCAAAGTCAACTCCCAATTTATTTATTTATTTATTTTCCTCTTCCAAATTATTTTATTTTAAACTTTTTGCAAAATGAATGAATGAATGAATGAATAAATAAATAAATAAATAAATAATTTTCTGGTCAATCAGACTTCATTGGTACATTTCATTTATTTATTTATTTATTTATTGTCTTTTTGAGATAGGGTCTCACTATGCAGTTCAGGCTGGCCTTGAGCTCACTTTTGTAGCCCAGGCTGGTCTTGAACTCGCACCAATCCTCCTGCCTCAGCCTCCTGAGCGCTGGGATTACAGGCATGCACCACCATGCCCAGCGGTACATTTTATTTATTTATTTATTTTTGTCTTTTTGAGGCAGGGTTTCCGTGTGCAGTTCAGTCTGACCTTGATCTCACTTTGTAGCCCAGGCTGGGTGCAAACTCCTAGTGAGCCTCCTGCCTCAGCCTCCCAAGTGCTGGGATTACAGGCGTGTGCCACAATGGCCTGGCTGAGTGTGTCCTTTGCAACAGAGTTGTACTCCACTGTACAAAAGAGCCACATCATCTTTATCCATGCCCCAGTTGATGGGCACTTGGGTTATTTTCAAGATCTGGCTGTTATATACCATGCCACTATAAACATAGGAGCTGCTGGTCCCTTAGGCTGTTCTGCTGGAGGACATTGTCATGCTGATTTTCCTGATGAACTTGGCTGTTCTCCTCAGAGGAGAAGCTCAGGACCTTTATTGTCACCGAGATGGCTATGGTTCATTTTTCGGGGAGCCCTGCGCCTCACCTTGAGTATTGTTTCCTGGCTCCAAAGAGGAAGGTGGTGCCCTGCTCAGCCTCATGGAGAAGTTCGTCACACTGTCTTTCCTGATGGGAGCTCAGCTTTCCTCATCACTAGAGGAGCTCGGGACCCCACTGTCGCTCAGGATGGCGGTGGTAATTTGGGGGAGCTCTGGTGTTTCCCTTGAGCAGTGCTTCCCAGCTCCATGCAGATCCCTCAGCTGCTAGCACAGACTTGCTAGCTTCCACTGCCGACCTTGGGCCTTCCCAGTGCAGATCTATGACACGGGGCTGCATGAGACTTTGCAGTGGGCTCCAGGCCTCCAGGTGGGTTTGTGGGAGGCACTGTTATGGTCTCTAGGTCTTTGGCTCAACTTGGGCAGGATATTACTGTAGGAGCCAGGCCCTCAGCTGAATTCATTGGTCATTAGTATGTGGACAGATTTCCTGCATTCTCTTGTTGTATATGATTTGTGTGTGTGTGTGTGTGTGTGTGTGTGTGTGTGTGTGTGTGGTATTTGAATTCATGACCTTGTGCTTGCCAGGCAAGCACTTATTCCACCGAGCTATCTTCCTGGTCCCCTGTATATGATTCTTTGGTTGACTATTACAATCTTCTAAAATATGTGCTCTCTATTGTGTTTTTTCCCCTTATAAAACCCCAAACTGCAATAGAGTCCACGGATAAACTATAACCCTTTCCCAGCACTTGGGAGACTGAGGCAGGAGGATCGGTGTGAGTTTTAGACCAGCCTGGACTACAAAAGTGAGCTCAAGGCCAGCCAGAATTGCATAGTGAGACCCTGACTCAAAAAGGCCAAAAAACAAACAAACAAACAAACTATAACCCTTTGGCCAATTCTGGCTCTCCATTTGTTTTTATAACTAAAACTTTATTGTCACACGGACATGATGATGGCGTCCGCATTGATTATAATTGCTTTCAAGATGTAATAGCTGAGCTGAGCAATTTTGGCAGAGCCCATATCTGGCTGTGGACAGACCCAATTTGGTGGCATCAGGTTTAAAGGACCAGGCTTGCTCTTTATAATAAAATCATATATTTCTAACCAAGATCATGTATCTGCGTCTGTCAAACATTTAGAGTCCAGAGAGATGACAGACAAAAGGATCTTAAATTTTTTTTGTCTTTTTTAAAAATTATTTTTATTTTCTTTTTTTTTTTCTTGTTTCAAAACTTTTGTTTGTTGTTTATTATTTTTATGGCTGGCTCAGCCTGCCCTGAGGGCAGGGCTGGCACAGCATGTAGTGCCAGGGATTGAACCAGGGTCCCTGCACCCCCCTGCAGGCACTTTAGACCACTGAGCCATCCTGCTGGGCTCTTTTTTGTCTTTTTGAGACAGGGTCTCGCTATGCAGTTCAGGCTGGCCTTGAGCTCACTTTTGTAGCCTAGGCTGGTCTCGAACTCGCACCAATCGTCCTGCCTCAGCCTCCCGAGTGCTGGGATTACAGGCATGAGCCACCACACCTGGTAGGATCTTAAATTTTATATCTCTGTCTATGTATCTGCAGTGCTGGGGATGGAGCCCAGGGCTTCTGCCAGCTAGGCGGGTACCCGATACCAAGTGGCACCCCACCCCACCCCCAGCTCTTTACTTTCTGTGGTGAGGCAGGGTAATGCTAGGTCGCCCAGGCTGGCTGCAACCCGTAGGCTCTGCACTGAGCTCGAAAGTAGCTGGGATCATTTTGTTTTGTTTATTTGTTTACTTGCTTTGTTTCAGAAACAGAACATCTCAGGACGTAGTCCAGGCTGGTCTTTCACTCACTCTGGAACCCAGGCTGGGCTCAAACTCAGAGATTCTCCTGCCTCAGCCTCTCAAATGCTGGGATTACAGGTGTGCACCCTCTTGCCCCTGTCGCTGCAATTGTATTTGCATCACTATACCTGGGTTACACCTCATGTTTCAGTTGGACAAGAGGGCGGAGCAGATCTGTGTTCAAACTCCACCTCAACCTCTTGTACAACTGTGGGCAAATTACTTTTGCCTGTCTCTGTTGCTCCCTTATCTGTTTACTGGCATGTTCAATGTGGCAAGCATTAGGCTCGGCAGGGTCACATATGCCAGTTGTCCCAGAACTAGGCAGACTCAGGCAGGGAGATCACCACAAGTTGGAGGCCAAGCTGGGCTCCATAGTGTGTTTGAGCTCAGCATAAAATATATAGTGGGAGGGCCGGCAGTATAGCTCAGTGGATTTAGCGTTTGCTTAGAGGAAGCACAGGGGCCAGGGTTCAGTTCCTGGCCCCTCGTGCCACACCGGCCTGGCTCTAGAGCGCTCTGAGCCGGTGATACTGGGCATGGTGGTATGCGTCTGTAATCCCAGCCCTTGGGAGGTACAAACAGGAGGATCACTACGACTCAGTAGTGAGATCCTAAAAAAAAAAAAAAAAA
>PVJA010052235.1:0-12490 GCA_004027025.1 Myocastor coypus
GCCTGTAATCCCAGCACTCGGGAGGCTGAGGCAGGAGGATTGGTGCGAGTTCGAGACCAGCCTGGGCTACAAAAGTGAGCTCAGGACCAGCCTCAACTGCATAGCAAGACCCTGTCTCAAAAAAAAAAACAAAAAAAAAGAAAAGAAAAGAAAATAAAGCTGAATATGGTGGCATAAACCTGTAATCCCAATACTGTGGGAGGCTGAGGGAGGACTACAAATTCCAGCTCACCCTGGGAAACTCAGGGACTTAGCAAGATTCTGCCTCAACAAAAATTTTTGGTTTCGTTTTTCTGGTTGAACTCAGGACCTTGCACTTGCCAGGCAGGTGCTTACACTGCTGAGCTATGTCCCCAGCAGCTTCAAAAATATTTTTAATGACTGGGGATGTAACTCATTGTGAAGGCCCTGTGTTCAGTTGCCAGTAGAGAGAGAGAGAGAGAGAGAGAGAGAGAGAGAGAGAGAGAGAGAGAGAGAGAGAGAGACAGAGACAGAAACAGAGAAAGAGAACGAGAGCAAGAGCAAGAGAGACAGAGAGAGAGAGAGAGAGAGAGATGGACTGACAGAAAGAGACAGAGACAGAGCAATAGAATATAAAAAAATCTTAAAACTAAAAATTAAGTAAGAAAAATTAGGAATACAAAAGTTGGCAGTTTTCAACTGAAATAGGAAAGTATGATAGTAAATATAAGCCTAAAATCACAGTAAATATAAACAGACTAAACTTGGTAATTAAAAGACATAGGTGAACAGATTGTACCATTTAAAGGTGCAGATATATGTTAGTGCATTTTCAAGAAACACAAAGACAGCCTGGGCTACAAAAGTGAATTCAGGGCCCGGCGGGATGCCTCAGTGGTCTAAAGCGCCTGCTTGGGAAAGCTTGGGTGGCTTCAGAGACCACAGTTCGATCCCTGGCACCACATGCTGCGCCAGCCCTGCCCTCGGGGTGCACTGAGCCGGCCATGAAAATGAGTGAATAAACAAACAAGGGCTCTGAAATAAGAAAAATAAATAAATAAATAAAATTTTTTTTAAAAAAAGTGAATTCAGTGCCAGCCTGAACTGCACAGAGAGACCCTGTCTCAAAAAGACAAAAAGAAGAAAGAAAGAAAGAAAGAAAGACAAAGAGTGTAACCTCTACTTCTAGTTCTAGTTTTTACAGGAATGAATTCTGTATAATGAGTGTGATCAACATATATAACAAATATGTACTAATAATAAAGTTTAAAAAATAATAAAAGCATATAAATTCTAAAAAATTACAAGAATGTAAAATTACCATACAAATCCTACCAACAATCTTGTGCTGTTATATTAATGGAGAAAAATGGTACAACGTGGAATAGAAGGGTATTACATATTTATTAGAAATATATAACATTGTTCACTTGAATATTCCTAATAAAATATCCTCACAATATATAAGGCAACAAATGATCGAACTACAAAGAGAAACTGACTAATCCATCATCATAGTTGAATTACCATACATTTTTTTTTGCAGAACTGGGGACTGAACTCAGGTCCTTGCACTTTCGAGACAAGTGCTTATTCTACTGAGCTATCTCCCCGGCCCCAAATTACCATACATTTTAAAGTTACTGACATCACGACCAAAGGACCAGATTAGATAGATAAAATTTAGACACAGTTAATACATAAGGTGAAAAAAATGATAGAACTATAAAGAGAAACTGATAAATCCACAATCATAATTGATTATTACCATACCTTTTAAAATTCTGGTAGATTATGACCAAAGAACCATTCAGATAAATAAAATTCAACATAGTTAACAAACTTACTAACAGATATATGTAGAACTTTGTATTCAACAATTACAGAACACATATTCTTATGAAGCACATAGGAAGCATCCAAAAATACTGATCATGGACTAAGCCATAAGACAAATCTCAATAAATTTCAAAGAGTTATCACATGAATCATATTAACTGCTCATAATGCAAGTAAGAGAGATATCAATAACTGAGAGATGATATTTAAAATTCCTAAATACTTGGAAATTTAAAAATACACTTTTAAGCCAGGCGTGGTGGCACATGCCTGTAATCCCAGCACTCGGGAGGCTGAGGCAGGAGGATCGGTGAGAGTTCAAGACCAGCCTGGACTACAAAACTGAGCTCAAGGCCAGCCTGAACTGTACAGTGACACCCTGTCTCAAAAAAACAAAAACAAAAACAAAAATACACTTTTATATAACTCATGGGTCTAAGAAGTATAATGGAAATGCTGAAGTACTCAGAACTGAATAATAATGAAAATACTACTTATCTAAACTACTATAAAAGCAGTATTTGGTGGGAACCTTTTATTTTTAAATGCATAAATTAGAAAACAAAAAGATTGAAAGTTAATGAGCTCATTTCCAGTTTAAGAAATCAGAAAAAGAATAATAGAATAAACCCAAAAAATGTGGAAGGAAGGAGATCAAAAAAGATAAGAGCAGAAATTAAAGAAATAGAAAACAAAGACACAATAGAGAGGAGCAGCAAAGCCAAAAGTTGGTTCTTTGAAAAGACTAATAAAATAGACAAACCTCTGGTGAGGTTAATCAAGAAAAGTAGTGAGAAGGCACACATAACCAATATTAGCAATGAAAAAGGAGACATTGCTACAGATTTTTTATAGCAGATAATAAATAAAGGAACTTTTATGTCAATGACTGAAAATATAGACAAAATGGACCAATTCCAGGCCAGGGAAAAAGCTCAGTGCCTGCCTGGCAAGCACAAGGTCCTGAGTTCAATTCCTGGTACTCCCCCACAAAAAGAAAAAAAAAAAAGGTTCTTTTACAAAATGGACCAATTCCTAGGAAATGACAGCTTACCAAAATTGACTCAAGAAGGGCCAGCAGTATAGCTCAACAGACTAAGCGCTTACTTAGGAAAGTGCAGGGGCCAGGGTTCAGTTCCTGGCCCTGCCTGCCATGCCGGCCCTGCTCTTGAGAGCTGAGCCAGTGATGGAGTCCGGATGCAGTGGTGTACACCTGTAATCCCAGCACTTGGGAGGTAGAAGCAGAAGGATCACTATGAGTGAGTCAGTAGTGAGACCCTGTACAAAAAAAAAAGAAAAGAAAGAAAAAGACAAAATTGACTCAAGAAAGAAAACAAATCCTCAGTAGTCCCATTGAGTCAATAATTAAAACTCTTCACACTAAAAGAGCAGAGATAAGCTAAAAATAGCAAGCAGTTTTCCAGTTAGTATGTAGGCTACAGGTACATAAAGCAACACAGATCCCCTCAGCCTACAGGTGTCCAATTAGGACATGATGCAATGCAGACACTAGGAAGACTGCCTTTCTGTAGTTAACCTCTTCTGGAAATCCTTAGTGGATGGTCATTAGTGAAGTGAGTGTGACAAATCCCTTACAGTCCCTGCAGGTGGTAAGCACACATGAGTAATACCCGGATTCAGTTATTTCTCTTTGGTAAATGTGCTAGGCAGGGCCAAGGAGATGCTCTACTGCTTAGAGAGCCTCTTCTGTAGACAGCTTCTGTAATCTGCTCACTGAGGACAAGGGAACTGTGGAGCTGCTGGAAGAGTCTGTATTCCAGTTTCCAAGAAACACCATCCACAGCCCAAGTTGTGACTGGTGGGGATGGTGCTGGGTGCGGGGAGGCCAACCAAGGTAGAGAGTGTAGCTCCAGGTAAAAGCCCTGAAACTGTCTTCAGCAGTGTCAGATACGTGTATCCATTTGTAGCTGATGAGCCCTTTTAATGATGTCCAACCTAGCTGCAGGTTGATGGTTCTAATAATGATGCATGTTCTGAAAATAAGAGCTTCAGCATTATTTTGAAGTAGGCAATAAGAAAGAGGTAAATTGGACCTGAAATCTATTCACACTATCATAAAATTTTTTAACAGTACATGTCAGTGAAGCAAAGAGTTTCATGTGTAATTTCAATACTTAAACATTTTCAAATAATGTAAAGTTAAGTTTTAAATACCATCTATTTTCATAGAGCTAACTATTTTATGTTGGTGGTGATTGACTTAACAATTTGAAAACAAAATTTTTAAAAACATTACACATCTTAAGAATTTGTCTTATCAAATATAAAACCTTATATATAATAAACAAGTTATGAAAGTAGATTTCATTCTTCTCTTTTTAATATTTCAGTTTGCAAGTTTAATAGCAATTCAATATTAAAAGGACAACACTGGGGCTTGGCGGGATGGCTCAATGGTCTAAAGCACCTGCTTGGGAAAGCTTGGGCGGCTTCAGGGACTGTGGTTCGATCCCGGGCACCACATGCTGCTCCAGCCCTGCCCTCGGGGAAGGCTGAGCCAGCCATAAAAATGAGTGAATAAACAAACAAAGGTTCTGAAACAAAGAAAAAATAAATAAATATAAATATATTTAAAAAATTAAAAAATAAAAGGACAACACTAACACAAATGATTTTGAGAGTTCTACCACCCAGATCTAAAAATCACACAGTATCTTCCAGAATAATGTAAAAGAGGGAACACTGACTCACTTTCTGACCCAGCAGACAAGCAAATCGGACGGTATGAGAACAAAAATTAAAGACAATTTTTTCAATCTCTGGGCCTGCCATGCTGGCCCCGCCCCCAGGGCACGCTGAGATGGCAATTGAGACTGGGCGTGGTGGCACATGCCTGTAATCCCAGCTCTTGGGAGGCTGTAACAGATGGAGCACTGGAGTCCAATCTAGTAGTGAGACCCTGAACACCCTGTAGACCTTTCCCTAAAATACAAAAAAAAGGGCCTGGCGGGATGGCTCAGTGGTCTAAAGCCCCTGGTTGGGAAAGCTTGGGTGGCTTCAAGGACCGCGGTTCGATCCCCAGCACCACAAGCTGCGCCAGCCCTGCCCTCGGGGCGGGCTGAGCCGGCCATAAAAATGAGTGAATAAACAAAGGTTCTGAAACAAGAAAAAAATAAATAAATAAAATAAAAAATTCTTTAAAAAAATAAAATACAAAAAAAGTAAAATAAATATAAACTAAATTTTAAAAAGACAATTTTTTACTCATGAACACAGATTCAAAAATTCTGAACAAGATATTAGCTAAATGTACTATATAAAACCAAAAAGACTATGGCCAAATTGTGTTGATACCAGAAATGCACAGTTGCTCTATATATGAGGAAAACATATAAATCATTTACCGCATTAGCAGATTCTTCAGAGAATAAATCATAATTGCCAAAAGAAAAAGCATCTCAAAAAAATTCAACACCTTGTCATGACAAGAAAAAAATCCAGCATAGAAGACAAAGATGGAATTTAACTTGATAAAAACTGTAGGAAACAATACCAGATATTATTTTTGGTTTTTTGAGATAAGGTCTTGCTGTGCAGGTCAGGCTGGCCTGGAACTCTTGGCAATCCTCTGGTCTCAGTCTCTCCAGTGCTAGAATTACAGAACTCAGCAACCATGCCCAGCTCTCTATTATTCTTAGTAGTAATGAAGTGTTAGTGGTGTTTCCTACACAAGTGGTGTTTCCTACACAAGAAGAAACAGATATCAACTATCAACTTTTCTTCTTTATTTATTTAACTGTTTGGGGCTGGGGAGATGGCTCCATGGCACAAGTGCCTGCCTGGCAAGTGCAAGGTTGTGAGTTCAAACCCCAGTCCCGCAAAAAAATAATAATAATAATAATTGTTTGAGTTAGTCTTGTTATGTAGTGCATACTAGTCTTAAATTCACTACGTAGGGCACACGCCTGTAATCCCAGCACTCGGGAGGCTGAGGCAGGAGGATCGGTGTGAGTTCGAGACCAGCCTGGGCTACAAAAATGAGCTCAAGGCCAGCCTGAACTGCACAGCGAGACCCTGTCTCAAAAAAAAAAAAAAATCACTGTGTAGCTCAGGTTGACCTAAAACTCATAGTGATCCTCCTGCCTCAGCCTCCCAAGTCCTGGAATTACAGACATATGCCACAAGCCTGACATTTATTTATTTATGTATTTATTTATTTATTTATTTATTTATTTTGTGGAATCGGGGATTGAACACAGGACCTTGCACTTGCCAGGCAGGCACTTGTGCCGCTGAGCTATCTCTCCCCAGCCCTGAGCCTGGCATTTTTTAGAAAACAATTTACTTTAGACAATGATGTCCTGGCCATCTTAATAATACAAGAAAAAGTAAATAAGAGGATTGCAACTTATAAAAGAAAATAACCTTTCATCTATAGCTGATACAATCAGCAATACAGAAAACACAAAATAATAATCAGACAACTTAAAAGTAACCAGAATTCCTTGGAGGAATGGTTAATTCAAGTCCTGGGGCAGAAAAGTATCAGATGAATTTAGAGCATTTAGTAGTGTTAGAAAGGAGGTGATCAAGTAACCAAGGACAAGACCATGCCAAAGGGACGCAGATACCAACCTAACAAGAGCCTCCAGTGAGCAATGCTGGAGCAATCTGACCAACAAATCAAGGAACAGAGTGTTAGATATATAATTCAAATTATTAAATACATATTCAAGAGTTATGGTAATATATGCAAATACTTGAACAAATAAAGGGTGGGATAAATCTTGACAGGATTCATAGATAGATATGTACTCTCTTTAAGGAGTTGGAGCTTAGTTCATCCTCTACTCCTTCAGGATGAGGTAAATTTATCCAAAGAACAGAATATTAAAAGGGAAAACCATAGTTTTTGCTTTCCAATGGAGAAACCTGGCAAACAGCACCTTAACCAAGGGATGAAGCCACACCACCAGAGATGTCCTGTCAATACCATGCATGCCTTGTGGTGATCTTCCCCAAAACGACCTCAGTCTAATAATGAGAAAAACTCTAGGGCCCGGCGGGATGGCTCAGTGGTATAAAGCGCCTGCTTGGGAAACCTTGGGCAGCTTCAGGGACCGTGGTTTGATCCCCGGCACCACATGCTGCGCCAGCCCTGCCCTCATGGCAAGCTGAGCTGGCCATAAAAATGAGTGAATAAACAAATAAAGGTTCTGAAACAAGAAAAAAATAAATAAATAAAATAAAAATTTTTTTTAAAAAGAAAAACTCTATACTCCTACAAATTGAGGAATGGTTTATAGTGTTCCTCAAAACTATAAGCTCATGAAAAACAATCACAAAGGAATTGTCACAGAACACTACAGGGACATAATAACAAAATAAAATATGGTATTTTGAATTGGACCCTGGATTAGAACGGACATTAGTGGAAAAACGGATAAATCCATTCAAAGTCTGATGTTGCTTTCAGTTTTGAGAAATGTACTACAGTAAGGAATATGTTCCATCTTTTTACTACATTTTCTGTAAACTTAAAATTACTCCAAAATGAGAATCTTGCTTTAAAATAACGAGTCTTAAGTTGAGTGTGGGAGCATACACATGTAATTCCAGCACTCAAGAGGCTGAGACAGGAATATCACTATGAATTCAAGGCCAGCCTGGGCTACATAGTAGATTCAAGATTAACCTGAACTACATAGCTAGATCCTGTTTCAAAAACCAACCAAACAAACATGAAACTTCATAAAGCAAATGGTTATAGTATCAATAAGCAAAGCATAATTTCATTTCTATATACCTCCAAAAGAAACAAAAACATATTAAAAGATCCTACTTATAACAGCATCAAAAAGTTATGAATGGATATATTCAGGATAAGATACTATAAGGCTTGGGCTGGCAGGATGGCTCAGTGGTCTAAGATGCCTGCTTAGGAAAGCTTAGGCAGCCACAGGGACCATGGTTCGATCCTGGCACCACATGCTGCGCCAGCCCTGCCCCCAGGGCAGGCTGAGCCAGCCATAAAAAAAAGTTGCATAAAACAAAACAAAACAAAGAACAACAAAAAAAAGGCCAAAAGATACTATAAGGCCATTTGCAGAAAGTTACATAGTTTGGACAAAAGACAATAACTTTTTATTATTTTTAATAATAATTTATTTTAAATAAAGGTATATGTGATGTTTATAGCTAGGGAGCCTTAAAATTATAAATATATAAATTCTCTTTGAATTGATCTATAAATTCATTTCCATTCTAAGATTTTTATAGCACATGACAGTCTAATTCTCAAATGTGTTTGACATAGGAAAGGATTGGGCCAGGGAGATAGCTCAGTGGCACACTGCCTACCTGGCAAGCACAATGTCCTGAGTTTGATTCTCAGACCCAAAAAAAGAAAAAAAGGGGGAAAAAGACCAAGTATATATAATAAGCCTGATGAACAATAAGATGGAGAGATTTTGCTCTGTCAAATATCAAGATTGACCAGGAAGCTAAAGTAATTAAGGTTTTGTGATACAGGCTCAAGGACAAAAAGTTGGTCAGTACCAAAAGATGCCTGGGAACAGACTTGTACTGATAAGGAACTTAGATATATGACAGACACGTCACTTTTGATCATAAGGTTAGCCATGTAGCCAATGATGAAACTAACTCCCTGCCTTATACACTCAAAACTCAATTCCAGTTGGATTAAGGATTTAACTATCAAACGTAAACTTTTATTAGAAAAAATAACAAATATGTCCATGGTCATCCTTCAATGAAGGTAAAACAAAGCATTGGCTATAACAAACAGAAAACCAATTCATTTAATTTAATTAAAAATAAGAATGTGTGAGGGCTGGCCAGATAGCTCAGTGGACTAAAGTGTCTGCTTAGGCAGAGCACAGTGTCCAAGGTTCAATCCTGGTGTGCCATGCTGGCCTCAACCCCAGAGCACACTGAGGCTGTGATTGAGACAGGGTATAGTGGCACACATCTATAATCCCAGCACATGGAAGCCTGATCTACATAGTGAGACCCTGAACACCCTGTAGACCGTTTACCAAACACACACACACACACACACACACACAAAGAATTTGTAGATGGGAATAATGGCATATCCTTGTAGTCCCAGCACTTGGGAGGCTGAGGAAGGAGGACTGCCACAAGATTGAGGTACTCTGTGCTACATAGTGAATTCAAGAGCAGCCCACACTACATAGTGAGGCCTTGTCTCAAAATAATTCTCCTGCCATGTGCGGTGGCGCATGCCTGTAATCCCAGCACTTGGGAGGGTGAGGCAGGAGATCAGTGTGAGTTCGAGACCAGCCTGGGCTACAAAAGTGAGCTCAAGGCCAGCCTGAGGTGCACAATGAAACCCTGTCTCAAAAAAGACAAAAAAAATAATTCTCCTAAGCAAAGATGTAATCACAAACTGAGATATTTGACATGCTTCACTGATAAATGATGAATATCCAAAACAAAGAACTGCTATAAGATCGGCATGGAACCACAGGCTGCGGCACTTTGGGAGGATGAAGCAGGAGGATTACAAATTGATGCCTAAACTGAGGAAGGCAGTGACTCAGTGAAACTCTCTCTCAAAATAAAAACAAAACATTAGGTCTTCTGGGTGTGGTGGTCCACACCTGTAATCCCAGCACTAGGGAGGCTGAGGCAGGAAGATCCCTTCAAGGTCAAATAAAAATACAGTGAATTAAAAAAAAAAAACACTACTCTAATGGACATGCTGTCATTAGTCACCCTCAAAACACTCCCACTTGTTTTTCTTTTTTAAAAATGTTTTTATTTATTTATTTGTTACAGGGTCTCACTATGCACCCAAGCACTGAGATTACATGTGTGCACCACCATGCCTGAAATGGGGCTGGCACAGCATACCACACCTGGTGTCCTAGGGTCAGAATGGCATGCAGTACCAGGGATTGAACCTGGGTCCTTGCACTTTCCAGGCAGGTGCTTAGACTGCTGAGCTATCTCCCTAGCCCCTCCCACTTTCTTTGAACACAATATTGTCTTTGCCACAGTCTGTGGCAGTTCTAGAAGTCCTGCTTTACGTCTTTAGTTGCTCTGTTGTGGGTACATCAATGTACTGAATCTATTCAAGATGCCTGGCTTTCACAATAACTTTGGGGAAGACCCAGATGTCTCAGAGTGCCAAACCCAGTGAACATGGTAGGTGAGCCTGCCTTCCCTTTGGATGACATTCAGCAGCAGAATGCACCATATTTTTGATCACTCGTCATAAACACCCTCACAAAAGGGAACTGCTAGAACTGCTTCAGAAAGTAGTATGAGTGAGGTAAGTGTATCTGAAGTGGGGGAGGTATTTTGAGAGAGATTAATGGCAATGTGTCTTTTTCGTCAGTCTTGTTCTTTGCTTTATCACAGGGGCTTGGTACATACACACCTGACATTGTGATCCCTGCTGTTTCCCCCTCCCTTCTTCTCATTCTCATCCTGCTCTATCCCCAGAGTCCCTTCCAGTCCTTTCAAAGAGCCAACACATTGATTCACTGATTCTATTGTTTTATTCTCAACTTCAGTAATTTCTGCTACTAAAAACAACTATACCATTAACAATAGAATTCAGCAATAATAACATAGGGGCAACTAAGTAGTTAAAATTAATAAAGTTTAATAGCAATAATAATAATGGAGGAATGGGGGAAGGGGAAATAAAAGAAGTAAAATCTGAAAAAAAAATAGTGTTAGGGTTACTATTAGGAAAGATCAGGACAGAAAAGTGAGATAAAATATCCACCTAAAGAAAAAGAAATAAGCTGGGCATGGTGGCACACACCTGTAATCCCAGTACCTGGGAAGCTGAAGCAGAAGGAGCACTGGGAGTTCAAGGCCAACCCGGGCTACAAAGCGAGTTCAAGACCAGCCTGCATAGTGAGACCCTGTTTCAAAAAAAGAAGAAAATAAAGTTAGTAGAATTAGGTAAACCTAACAGTAAAAGATGAAAAAGAAGAGAAAAATAGAAGAAAGAAAGAAAGATAAAAGATAAAAAAGAGCCAATGATACAAAAAGAAAAAAAAAGAAGCAAAAATAAATGCAAACAGAAAAGTACATTAAATTCCACTGAGTGTTCTTTCCTGGGTCTGTGGTGCTTGAATCCAGCAGGTACAGTAGAAGACAGTGAGTGACAACTGGGATCTACTTGGTTTCCATACCCATCCCATCTTTTGCTATGTAAATTGGAGCGTTGCACCACCCTTCCCACTGAGATCAGTTATTGGCATGGTGTTTGCCTCTGGGCTCCTGTACTCCAGCAGCTTAGTGTTTGTGCCTTCCTGGATGCCTTAAGTCACTACCATCTCAGATGAGCTTAGTGACCTGCGCGTGGGTACGTGAGGTGTTTGCTTTGCTCCAGAGGACCTTCCATCTACACATCCAGGTTGTGACAACTGTCCAAACAAAATCATACCCATGATCATGTTGGCAGATGGGCAAAGCAAGCAAGCCAGAGATTTCTGCACTGAAAGCAGGCAGCAAGGAGGCCGGGCAGTCTGCTGAACTTATCCTAGTACTTTCCCAAGCAGCCTCCTCAGAGAAAGCACATGCTCAGCCTCTTCTCTCACCTCCCAGTGCAGGACCACACTGTCCTTTACAACCCAAACTCCCACTGTGTAACCATCTCAGAGGATGCACAAACAGACCACCCTTTCTTGTGACTGTCTCTGTCCCTGCTTCCCACCCAGGCTGTTAGGAGCATGATCTGAGAGGGCCTGAAATGAAGTTGTTCTGTAATTTCTGATGCCACATAAGTTCAGTATAAGTCCCTTACCAAAACGGCTTGGATAAATCACTGCCAGTGATATGGTATCACTGCAGTGATGGTATGGTAGGTACTGCGCTGAATTTCTTCTTCAATTCTGGCCTGCAACGTAGCATCACTTTGAGAGGAAAACTCCATATTGTACTTGCAGACTATAATAACCATGGGCTTACCTTGGGGTTAGCACTACTGGTCCATTGTTTCTCCCTGGAGATGCTGCTACTGTCTCTGCTTACTTTATTTTTCCTGACACAGTCACCCTTCTCAGAGGCTGGGATTAGTATTCCAGACTGTTTTATTCTTTTCTCTGCATTGTTCCAATGTGTCTTTTACTATAATACATTTTTTTAAAAATTCACTGTTTGGGCCAGCCAAATAGCTCAGTGGATTAAGGCACCTGCAAGTAGGTGTGGGGGCCAGGGCTTTGGCCTGCCTGCTGGCCCTGCCCCCAGGCACTCTGAGAGAGCCATTGAGACTGGGCATGGTGGTACACCTATAATCCCAGCACTTGGGAGGCTGTGAAGAGGCCGATCACTATGAATCTGATCTAGTAGTGAGACCCTGAATGTCCTATAGACCCTTCCCTAAAATACAAAAAAAAAAAAAAAAAAAATTCACTGTATATTTTGATCATTCTGTGTCAAAAAAAAAATGTTAGAGATATAGCTCAGTGTGAAGGTACTGGTTTTGATTCCTAGTACAGAAGAAAATTACTACCACTCACTGAAATTTTATTTTTTTTTTCAATTCTTTTATTGTTTAAATTTAACAATGGTTATATTACATATTTTCATCATCGGATCAGTTTAGATTAATACATATAGGTATATAAGATTGATCAAACAACTAAACATTAACCTTTCTAAATCCACATTACTTTTTTTTTTCTTTTCCCCCTTTTTTTCTTTGAAAGTTGACATATTGCAT
>PVJA010052236.1:0-12497 GCA_004027025.1 Myocastor coypus
TATATATATATATATATATATTGCAATACTGGAGATTGAACTTAGGACCCTGTGCTTGCCAGGCAAATGCTTATTCTACTGAGCTATCTCCTTGGCCCCCCATGTCCCCTATATTAATGTTTTCTGTAACAGCCAAAAAATTGGGGATAACTCAAATGCCCATCAATTGATGAATGGCTAAATAAGATGTAGTTTATCCGTGCAGTGGAAAATTATTCAGCCACAAAATACAGTAGGGTGTGATACATAATACAACATGGATGAACTTTAAAACATGATGCTAGGTTGGGTGTGGTGGTGCACTCCTGTTATCCCAGCATTTGGGAGACTGAGGAGAATAGTTGCGAGGTTGAGGCCAGTTAGTGCTACAAAGTGAGCTTAAGGCTAGCCTGAGCTGCATGATGAGATCCTGTCTCAAAAACATAAAATACAAAAAAACCAAACACCCCATGATGCTCAGTGAAAGAGGCTAGACCCACACTGTCTGTCTTCTTTTACATATGTACTCAGGATAGACAGCTCCATATAGAAAACATGGGGGGAGGGGCAGTAGAGACCACTAATGGAAATGGAATTTCTTTTGGGGATGGGGATGATAGATATGTTCTGGGATTACAGAGTAGCTACATACTTTTTATTTATTTATTAATTTTTTTGTTTGTTGTTGTTTTTGGTGGTACCAGGGACCAGACTCTGGACCTTGCACTTGCCAGGTAGATGTTTATGCAAGTGAGCTATATACCCTGGCTCTGGATATTTTTTGAGATAGGATCTCCCTGTCCCCACGTTGGTGCAACGATTTAATCTAGGACCTTGCACATACTAGGCAAATGTCCTACCACTAAGCTACATTCCCCAGCCCTTGAGTTAAGGTTTTACATTGTATGGTTCAGACTAGTCTTGAAATGACTCAGGCTGGCCTTGAACTTACAGTTATCCTTGTGTTTTATCCTCCCCAGTGCTGGGATTTCAGGTGTGTGTCACTACATCTGCCTCATTGTAAATATACTAAAACAAACAAACAAAAAAGCACTGAATTGTATACTTTAAAATTAGTCAGTTTTTTTTTTTTTTTTTTGTGGGACTGGGGTTCGAACCCTTGACCTTTCACTTGCTAATTAGGCACTTGTGCCACAGAGCTATTTCCCTAGGGGCCCCCCCCCACTTTTTTTTTGTCTTTTTGGGACAGGGTCTTGCTATGCAGTTCACGCTGACTTTGAGCTCACTTTTGTAGCCCAGGCTGGTCTTGAACTCACACCAATCCTCCTGCCTCAGTTTCCCAAGTGCTGGCATTACAAGTGTGTACCACGATGTCTGGCTAAAATTAGTCAGTTTTATTCTTCGCAAATTATATATCTTGGGACTGGCAAGATGACTCAGTGGTCTAAAGTGCCTGCTTAGGCAAAGTTAGGCAATTGCAGGGACCACAGTTCGATCCTCGGCACCACATGCTGATCCAGCCCCAACCCCAGGGCAGGTTGAGCTGGCCATAACATAAATAAAGTTTAAAAAAACAAAACAAAACAAAACAAATTATATATCTCAATAATGGTAAAGTAGAAAGACACTCTCCAGTACTATGTATTATTACCCCAAATTGGGGGCTGGCGAGATAGCTCCGTGGTCTAAAGCACCTACCTAGGAAAGTTTAGGCAACCACAAGGATGGTGGCTTGATCCCCGCACCAAATGCTATGCCAGCTCCCTAGGGCAAGCTGAGCCAGCCATAACACAAATAAATAAATGAGGTTTAGGCCCGGTGGGATGGCTCAGTGGTCTAAAGCCCCTGCTTGGGAAAGCTTGGGCAACTTCAGGGACCATGGTTCGATATCCGACACCACATGCTGCGCCAGCCCTGCCCTTGGGGTGGGCTGAGCCAGCCATAAAAAAAATGAGGGAATAAACAAAGGTTGTGAAACAAGAAAAAAAAAAAAAAAAAAAAAAAAAAAAAAAAAAAAAAAAAAAAAAAAAAAAAAAAAAAAAAAAAAAAAATTAAAAATTCTTGGTTTAAAATAAAATTTAGAAAGTGGGGGGCTAGGGAGATAGCTCAGTAGAATAAATGCTTGCCTGGCAAGCGCAAGGGTCTGAGTTCAACCCTTGGTTCTGCACCAAAAGAGAGAGAGAGAGAGAGAGAGAGAGAGAGAGAGAGAGAGAGAGAGAGAGAGAGAGAGAGAGAGAGAGAGATCATTCTACTTGATTCTATTACCCCAAATTGGTATTTGGATTTTAGAATTGATGGCAAGAATCTTAAAATGTAAATAATGACAGTTGTCAAGTCCAGATTACTTTATTTTTTTTTTTTTTTGGGGGGGGGGTGTTGCAGTCTTGCTGTGTGGTTCAATGCATGTTAGGCTTAGTTCAGATTTCTTAGCACACTTGGTAAGGTCCTAGTAGTGAAGCTTGTTTCCTGGTATGTCTTGTCCTTCTGCCATCTCTCTGCCTCAGCAAGTATACCTAAGGGCGCCTGATCTGCTTGCTTCTTCTTAAGCACTCTCTCTTCCTTCTCATTCTTCTATGGCATTACTACCAGTGTGCCTGATTTTTTTTTTTTCCCTTTGTTCCAAATCACAGTATCCTTTTTTTTTTGTTTTAATATTTTTATTGTATAAATTTAACAATGGTTATATTACATATTTTCATCATCAGATCAGTTTATTTTATTATTTATTTATTTATTTATTTATTTTTTGTCTTTTTGAGACAGGGTCTCGCTATACAGTTGAGGCTGGTCCTCAGCTCACTTTTGTAGCCCAGGCTGGTCTCGAACTCGCACCAATCCTCCTGCCTCAGCCTCCTGAGTGCTAGGATTACAGGTGTGTGCCACCACGCCCGGCTTTTTTGCTTTTTTGACACAGGGTCTCACTGTACAGTTCAGGCTGTCTTGGAGCTCACTTTTGTAGCTCAGGCTGGTCTCGAACTCGCAACGATCCTCCTGCCTCAGCCTCCCAAGTGCTGGGATTACAGGCGTGAGCCACCACGCCCAGCTCAGATCAGTTTAGATTAATACATATAGGTATATTAGATTGATCAAACAATTAAACATTAACACATTCAATCAGCATTACTTTTTTTTTTTTTTCTTTTCCCCTTTCTTATGTTAAAAGTTGACACATTGCATATTGTCCTTACAGTACTTCTACAGAGCACAGTGTGTGGGCATGACCCACGTCCCTATTGATGTTGCTAAGAAGAAAAAAAAAGAAAAAGAAAAAAAAAAGAAGAAAGGAAAAGAAAATTCTTCTCTTTGGACTAAGAGGAAGCAGATGCATATACAGTCAAATGTTCTGCAATTGCAGTGGGCAACCAGTGAAGCTTGTAATATTGGAGGCTAATATTGATCTAAGCATCCTACAATGTGCCTGATTGCTTCTAGCTTGTCCTTGTCTTCTCAGGAGCTGCATGGAGTAACCATTGTGGAGTCTGTTTTTCTTGTCCTGTGTGGTTTTCTTATCCTTGTCCTTGCTGTTTCTTATCACACTGGAGACTGTTAACTTGTGCTGTCAGAAATAATCTTACGCTTGCTGGCATCAAGTACTTGTCAAATTTAGTATCAGCTAAATTATCAGTATGTCTTTGTGACTATGGTATTACTGTACAGAATAGGATCTGGGTATGGTGGCATATGCCTAGAGTCCCACCTCCTTGTGTGTAGGGGGACTAGGGTAGTAGGATCGCTTCACTTGGGAGTTGGAGACCAGCCTGGCCAAAGTAACAAGATTCCATCTCAAAAAGAAACAGGATGAGCCGGGCGTGGTGGCTCACGCCTGTAATCCCAGCACTTGGGAGGCTGAGGCAGGAGGATCGTTGTGAGTTCGAGACCAGCCTGGGCTACAAAAGTGAGCTCAAAGCCAGCCTGAGCTGCACAGTGAGACCCTGTCTCAAAAAGACAAAAAAAAAAAAAAAAAAAGAAACAGGATGAACCTGTTCTCCAGAGGTGGAAGAGGATGTGGAGAGCAAAAGAGGCTCTGCATGAGGACTGGCCAAGCAGATTAAAGTGCCTGCAAGCAGGCACAGGGGCCAGGGGTTTGATCTCTGGGCCTGCTGTGGTTGGCACACGCCTGTAATCCCAGCTCTTGGGAAGCTGTAAACAGCCGGATCACTATGAGTCCAATCTAGTAGTGAGACCTTAAACACCCTATAGACCCTTACCTAAAATATAAAACAACAAGAACAAAAACAAAGAGGCCCTGCATGAGTGTTACTGCTTGAGGGGCCATGAGGGGTCAAGTGGCTCATTTTGCTTGTGCTTCACATGTGGTTTGCGCATATCATATGTTCTCAACAGTCCCTAAAAAACATCTAGGCAAGCCGGGTGTGGTGGCGCATGCCTGTAATCCCAGCACTTGGGAGGCTGAGGCAGGAGGATCGGTGCGAGTTTGAGACCAGCCTGGGCTACGAAAGTGAGCTCAAGGCCAGCCTGAGCTGCATAGCGAGACCCTGTCTCAAAAAGACAAAAAGGAAAAAAAAATCTAGGCAAAGAGAGGAACAACAGGAAAATAAGGCTGCCCCTCCCCTCCTCTGGGGTGGACTCTGATGTTTAATAAGAGTTAGGAAGGAACATTTCCTCCTGATGTAGCCAGTCAGTGTTGTAGAGTAAACAAAACACTGGGAATGTCTCTAGCAGAGAAGGGAAAGTAGTATTTTTATTCTGTACCAAAAAAGAAAGTTTATCTTCTAGCTTTAAGGCCCATTTCAGAGGAGCAATATAAATTTTTCAGGTCACTAAGTTTGATATGACTAATTCAGTGAAAGATACTGTTAGAGAAAAAGTGGCATTTCTTAAGGATATGAGTTTTAAAAAAATAAAACACGTTTTTAGGGACTATTTTGGAGTTCATGTGGTCTGCCTGCTCTTCTCAACTGATTACACTGTGCTACTAGCCTATAATAGACCTTCCACTTCTTCTTCTTCTTTTTTTTTTTTGCAGAACCAGGGTTTGAACTAATGACCTTGCACTTGCCAGACAGGCACTTGTGCCACGGAGCTATCTCCCAGCCATCCACTTCCTAAAGTACAGCTTTCTTTAATGCCATCAAAGCCTCTTCCTCATTGTTGGTATTAACATTTCACTTTCATACTTTTATTTTTATTTATTTATTTGTGTTATAGCTGGCTCAGCCTGCCCTGAATGTGGGGCTGGCGCAGCATGTGGTGCCAGGGATCGAACTGTGGTCCCTAGCAGATGCTTTAGACTGCCAAGCCATCTTGCTGGCCCCTCACTTTCATACTTGGTTGGTGAGTCCTGAGCCCTTCCTAGGCCACTGTCTGCTTCTTCTTGTTTAACTTTGGGACTCACAGACACCTAGATAGTAAGGCCCTTTCCAGGCCTGAAGATACAGCAGGGGAAAATTTTGTCATTCTAGACTTTCAGTGCTAGACTTGTCTAGGCCAGAAAAAATAACAAAAAGGGATAGACTGTGATCTGATCATGGTTCTGTCATTTTCTGGTAGTGTAGCCTTGGGTCAGTTAGTTGCATACCTTCTCTGTGCATCCGGTTTCTCTTTAAAAAGGTGGAGAAGACTAACTCTTCCCGAGGATGGTTATGAAGACCTGTGAAGTGTTTAGAATAGTGGCTGGGGTACAATAAGTTCTGGCTTAGTTTGTATTGCTGTCTTCTACTGAGAGCCTTTTCTATTTTGTGGTACTTGTAGTTTTGTTCTGCTGTAGAATTAGAGCTCAGCAGCTTGTTTTTAGTGCCCTGGCTCCCTCTGTTCTGCATCCTTGCTCCCTTTGAGAAAAGTGAAGTAGGTGGCTGATATCTGGCTGAGGGCCCTGCAACTCCTTTCCCCTACACCCAGGAGATGAGGACAGTCCAGCACTTTGTAGCACCACAGCTGCCAGCCAGGTCTAAATTAAGCATGAAATCATGGGAACTCGAGATTTTCCCATGCAGCTCTGCATGTTTTTCAAAGGTCTCAAGCTGGAAAATTGTACTAATACAGTGTGTGGTGATCTACAGCGTTGCCTGCCTGGTGTAGCATCATCATCTTCATTAGCATGTTTCCTGTGGCAGAGTCACAGTGCATTCATTACAAATGGAGAACTATGTGTGTCTACATTAGAAATGTAGAACTAGGACAGGCGGGATTCTGCCTGTCTTCATCAGGCTGCTCTTGAACTTCCAAAGGCTAAAGAAAGCCTTCCGTGTTTCTTCCCATGGAACCCCACAAGCCAGCAGAAACATTTGCTATTTGTCTTGTGGCCAGAGTACTAACCTCTCAACCCATGGCCTGTGGCTGGGCATGAGCTCCCAGGACACATGGAAATAGCAGGGGACCAAGTAACTTGTCAAAATGGAGCCTTTGGGACTGAAGGGTTTGGGGAAAGTGTCTGGTCAAGGATTCTTTAGTGTCTCAGAGCAGTCATGGCACTGTACTTTGGTACCTGGTTTTCCCGGTTCTCTAGGGTTTTCCTACTAGGCCGTATAATTTTCTTTTTGCATGTAGTTGTTCTTTTTTTGGGGGGGGGGAGGTGCAGGCACCTTGGGACACTCACTGTGTAGTACACATTGGCTTTGAATTTGAAGTGATCTTTCCTGTCTCAGCCTCCAGAGTGCTGGGATTACAGGCTTGCGCCACCACACATGGCTCTTTTTGTATGATGATGGTGATGATGATGATGATAATGATTTTCATTTATGTATTTGGTAGAGGGTCTCACAACACAGCTCAGATTCTAGTGATCCTCCTGTCTCGGCTTTGCCAGTGCTGGGATTACACCTGTTTCCGGGGGCCAGCACAGCATGCAGTACTGGGGATGGAACCCAGGTCCTTGTGCTTGCCAGACACACTAGCTTAGGTTGTTGAGCCTCAAGAACCTGTCCTTTTTTTTTTTTTTTTTTTTTTTTTTTTTTTTTTTTTTTTTTTTTTTTTTTTTAATGTTATTGGAATGAAGATGTGTAGGTTTAGTCAGTGAAGAGCATTTCTTTTTGGCTGAAATTTGCTTTCCCAGGTGTGAGGAAGATACAGGAATTTTTCCTTTTTCTTTTTTTCCCCTCTGCATGGGCCAGTTATTGGGATTTAAATTAATGCTAGCTTTTCTGAAGCAGGGCCATAATAGTCCTTTCTCTTTAGGCTGAAATGATTACTGTTGAGAAGAATGTGGCACTGTCCATATTGTCCTGACTGGGCCGTTGTCTTCTGAAGGGCCTGTTTGGCTTGGTCATGTGAACTGTGGTCTTGGCTACCCTGACTAGGCCTCTTGTAATGATTGTCATGCAATCATTTTCTTGGTGTATCCTCTCTCCTCTCTAATGGGATGCACACAGCCGTAAACAGCCATTGAATCAAGGATTGCTGAGTGTTCTACACGTTTCAAGTTCTTGCACACTGCATACCATAGTTTTTACTTCAGTATGCTTAAAAATCAGTAGGTAGCTAGTTAAGAATGTGATATCCGTTTGACTGTATGTAACTCATTTATTTTACTTTGAGATTTTCAGACAAGTTCTCAGGAGATCCTGATCCTGACATACATGGCTTGTGACCAACACTGGTGTGACATTAGGGAAATGGATGTCTTCCTTGCTGAGCCTTTTTTTTCTTCTTCTTTTGTAAATGTATTTGGTACAGGGTCTATAGGGTCTCACTACGTAGATTGGACTCATAGTGATTCTCCGAGTTTCAGCCTCCCAAGACTGGACAGGAGCCACCACATCCAGTCTCAGTCACCATCTCAGCAGGCCCCTGGGGTGGATTGGCAGGTCATATGAGCACCTAAGCCAGGTGCTTTAGTCCACTGAGCTATTTGGCCAGCCCTGAACCTACTTCTCCTCCTCCTCCTCCTTCCTCTTCCTCTTCTTCTTAATTTAATTTAATTTTATTACTTTTAATAAGAAATAACAATGCAACAGTCTCAAAACACATTAGCAGGGGGCCAGGGAGATAGCTCAGTAGAGTAAGTGCTTTCTGAGTTCAATCCCTGGTACCACCAAACAAAACAAAACACATTAGTAGTACATTCCCAATAATTGATACAATGCATATTGTTGTCCTCATAGTAATTCTTTAGAGCGCAGGATGCAGACATGATAATTTGCATAATCATTATTGGTGCAAAATTTTGTTCTCATTATTATTATTATTATTATTATTATTATTATTATTGAGACATGGGATCTTGTGCTTGCCAGGCAGGCACTTATGCTGCTGAGCTATCTCCCCAGCCCCTGAGCCTACTTTTCAGAAAAATGAAGTATATACAAAGTTGTAAGAAGCTGCCAGTTGCCCATCATTTGAGCTCCCATATAAGGTGAGCATGTTTACATAGTCAGTCAAGTCATATTAATTGGGACTTGGTGGTCATAGTCACAGTTGAGTGTCCTGTGACTTAGGTTTGGGGAGGGGGCACTGAGAGACAGATGTTGTTATTCCTTCCCTGCATCTCTTGATCTTTGATAATGGCAGCTAATAAGCCACTGCCCAAAATCTTAGGGAGTTGGTGGAGACCTACTGATTGGGATGCAAAGGCTAGTAAGTTTTAACATATATGCACCTGGGCTGCTCAGAACCATATAAAGCTTCTCTATCTTTCAAGAACAAACCACTAGATTTGTAAGGAATTTCCTCACTCAGCTCCAAAACTCATGGAGCACATTTTTATGGAATTCTTACCTCCAAGAGTATCACCCTAGCAGTGGAGTATTTTCTAGGGTTTTTTGTTATTGTTGCCTCCACCATTTTATTCAGTCTCTTTCTTTTTTCTTTTCTTTTTTTTTTTTTGTCTTTTTGAGACAGGGTCTCACTGTGCAGCTCAGGCTGGCCTTGAGCTCACTTTTGTAGCCCAGGCTGGTCTCGAACTCGCACCGATCCTCCTGCCTCAGCCTCCCAAGTGCTGGGATTACAGGCGTGTGCCACCACGCCCGGCTATTTATTCAGTCTCTTTCTAATCTCTATTGCTATTTGGATTTTGATTGGGTTTTTCACTATGCCAGAATTACCACTTCCCCTTTTGTCTCCTGCTTATGGTATGCAGAGATTACTTTATGGTTCCCCTTATAAATCACTCCTGTCCTTTTCATAGAAGAGCAGGTGATCCTAGACTTTGGTGGAGGCTGCTTTGTTCTTAGGGAATATTGTGCTTTCTTGGGAAGAAGCAGCCCCTCTGTCCCACTGGGGCTGGGGACCAGTTGTAGCTCTGGAGCCTAGCAGTGTCTCCACATCTTACTTGAACCTCCTTTGGGAGTCTAGGGAATACCCACACTCTCTTGACACTTTTCCTCCTCTTTTCCTCTTGGGTGCTCCTTGCACAGGGCTAGTAGTTACAAGTGACAACACAGCCCTATTATAGGTTACAGATGCCTTCTCTTGTTACTTAGAAGCTCAGGGATGAAATGGCTTCTGGCATAGGTGGTCAGTTCAGCTGATGGGAGGATATATCTTGTACTCTTCTGTTCTTGGCTTCTTGCTTTCCCCTGGCTGTTTTAGTCATAGGTAGCGTCTACACTGGCCCTGGGGTGGCTTCTAGCAGCTTATCAGTCATCCTGGTTTTGTACTTGTTTCACGTTCATCCAGAAAGGTCTTCAGGTACCTCTCTCTGTATTGTCACTGGGTCCCTCATTTAGTGACAGGGCTGGGTGACTATAGTGCTCTGTTGGGCCCTGCCTGAGTTCCCAGTCTGCCTCCTCCTGGCCAATTTCCCTGGTAAAATCACTTTCTAGGATGGCGGGGAAGGTTGTGCATAGGCAAAACCAGCAGATTCTGTTTCTAGGCTGGCAATTAAATATTTGGTTTAAAGAAACTTCCTAGTTATGGGGACAAATGGAAAAGTTATTGTTTCTCCCTATTGAATAGATGTGGCATTGGACATGGAATTTCCAAAGCTCCCAAAAGGGCTTTTTTCTTTTGTTTTTTTTTTTGCTGGACCAGGGTTCGAACTCATGACCTTGCACTGGCCAGGCAGGCACTTGTGCCATGGAGCTATCTCCCTGGCCCCCCGAAAAGGGCTTCAATTTTTTTTTTTTTTTAATTTGCTGGAGGTGAAACCCAGGATTTCTTACATATCAGGCAGACGTTGTGTGACTGTGCTATATTCCAAGTTCACAGCATGACTTCCCCAGGCTAGCTAGTATTAAGTTTAGTTTCTTTATGTTATTTGGAATTTTATCTACTAATTGTGGTTAATAGTGGTTATCTCATGAACATCTGAAACTTTGATTTTTAATAAGTCAAGTTTTTTTTTTTTTTTTAATGGTACTGGGGTTCGAACTCACGACCTTGTACTTGCCAGACAGGCACTTGTGCCACAGGCCCTAAATCGAATTATCAATACAGTTTCTAAACAGGCCTTTTAGGACTAGGGTTGGCATGGGGCAGGGAGGTAGTGTTGGACATCTTTACTTGTGATCCTGCCCAGCCTGCTCAGCTCTCTTGGTAGGCATAGAAAAGTGTGTTGGAGCCGGGCGTGGTGGCTCACGCCTGTAATCCCAGCACTCGGGAGGCTGAGGCAGAAGGATTGGTGTGAGTTCAAGACCAGCCTGCGCCGGGCGTGGTGGCACACGCCTGTAATCCCAGCACTCGGGAGGCTGAGGCAGGAGGATCGCTGTGAGTTCGAGACCAGCCTGGGCTACAAAAGTGAGCTCAAGGCCAGCCTGAACTGCATAGTGAGACCCTGTCTCAAAAAGACAAAAAAAAAAAAAAGACCAGCCTGGGTTACAAAAGTGAGCTCAAGGCCAGCCTCAACTGCATAGCAAGACCCTGTCTCAAAAAGACAAAACAGAAAAGAAGAGAAAAGAAAAGAAAAGAAAAGTGTGTTGGCTTTGTGTAATGAATTCTAATTTAAAGTAATTTGTTGTCTCCATCTAGAAATCGAAGTATAACAGGATTGTATAAATTCACAATGGCATTTGGTGTTTCATTTGTCACTGTAATTTATAAAAATAAGCCCTTCTATCCTTCTACTTTTTCTTTCTTTCTTTTTTTATGTATTTGGTACAAGTTCCCCAGGGTGTACAGGATCTCACTATGTGGATCAAACTTGACGTGATTCTCCTGTTTTAAGCCTCCCAAGTGCTGGAATTACAGGGATGCTTGTACCACCACACCCAGTCTCAAATCTCGGTGCTCCCCAGGAGTGGGGCCAGCTCCACTGGATGAGCTCTGCCTAAGCAGGCGGTTTAGTCTGCTAAGCCAGCTGGCCAGCCTAATTATTTTTTCCTCTTTTCCTCCTCCTCTTCCTCCTTTTTAAAAAATTTGCTGTTTGAGACTGGTGTCACTGTATAGTTCATGCAGGCCTTGAACGCTCTAGCCCAGGCCACCCACAGCCCTGATCATTCTGCTTTAGCCTCTTGAGTGCTGAGATAACAGGTATACATCAGTTTGTCTGGCTCTGGCCTGGGATCTGTAAGGCCTGGCTTGTGCTCTGGCTACACTTGCTCAGGTTTGCCTGAGGAGTCCAGGATTCAGCAACTGATTCTGCTGTAGCAACTTTTGCATGTATATTGGTTCATCCTTAAGCAGGCTAGAAAAGAAGAAAATGGGGGTAGTCAGAAGGAAAGTTTGGAAAGAGGAACATGCAAACCATTCAGAAATCAGGTTCTGGAAATAGCAGGGTATGGACAGGAGTGTGTGGTAGGGGCTCACTTTTTCAAGGAAATCATGGTAGAAGCTTGCAAGGAGAGAAAATTCAGTTTTTACAACCCAGTTCTGAGGTTGAGAGACAAGTTTAGTTCCCACCAACTTGAAGCACTGGTAGAACATGCCTATCATATCAGGGAGCTTGTGCTGCTCAATAGGACTATCTCCTGCTGCCAGATGGGTCAAGATGGTAGAACATAGTATGTTCAAATTAGAGATTCCTAGCAGCAAGACATAGGAATTAATGGCTCTGTTGTAAATATGTTAAAATGAGAAAGTGAGCCGGGCGTGGTGGCTCACGCCTGTAATGCCAGCACTTGGGCAGCTGAGTCAGGAGGATTGATACGAGTTCGAGACCAGCCTGGGCTACAAAAGTGAGCTCAAGGAAGGCTAGCCTCAACTGCATAGCGAGACCCTGTCTCAAAAAGACAAAAAGAAAAAAAAAAAAAAAAAAGAGAGAGAGAGAGAGAGAAAGTGAGGTCTGAGTATGTACAAGTCAATTTGGAAAAATGGTGGAGGTTCAGGTTTTTGAAGCTTTGCCTGCTGGTACTTTGAGGATCCTGTTGCTTTGCTAGTATTAATCTCACAGTTGAAAGTTTTAGTGTCTAACATCCTGGTCTGGTGAATACGCAGCCCCTCATTCTGGAAGTTGCTCACTTGGTGCTTTGGTGTCCTTTCAAACTATTAGATATCTTATCTCCAGGTATCTCCCTCACCATCTGTTGGTTCTGAAGCCTACTTGTTTAATAAGCCTTAAGAGAGTAGCAGCTACCCAACACTCTGGAAGGTTAAAGTGGGAGTGTTTTAATTCATAATCCTGTCTGGGTAACTTTGCAAGGCCATTTCTAAAATGTAGATATAGGTCCTAAGGTTGTACTCAGTGTGAGGGCCACACTAGGTTCAGTGCTTATTACTGTGCGTGC
>PVJA010052237.1:0-12369 GCA_004027025.1 Myocastor coypus
AATAATAATAATAATAATAATAATAATAATAATAATAATAAATAAAACTATTTTTAAGTTACATTATTTTATTAGTGAATTCTGGGGCTTTTATATACTTGAAATATGAGTCTTTTTTTTTTTTTTGAAATATGAGTCTTTTATTTTCTGAGTTTTGTAAATATTGTCTTTTTAAGGTGCTTTGGTGGTACTAAAAATTGAACACAGTGCCTTATACTTGCTAGACAGGTTCATGAACTCCATCATCAAGTTGTGTAAATACCATGTTTAATGTGTTATACTTGGGAGTTTTTGTTTACGTTATTGGGAGGCAGAGTCTTATTATGTGCAGGGTGGCCTCGAAATCATGGTGAAATCTCCTGCCTCAGCCTGAGTACTGGAATTATAGACCTATGTCGCCATACCTGGCTGATTTTCTTGACATCTTTCAAAGAGCAGACATTTTAAGGTTGGGGAGATAGCTCAGCAGTCTAAGCACCTACCTAGCAAGCAGAAGGTTCCGAGTTCAAGCCCTAGTACTACATGCCATGCCAGCCCTGGAACCCCAGATACACCACACCACCCACCAAAACTGGATGTGCTGGTGTATACCTGTCATCCCAGTGCTGGGGAGAATTAGATCAGAAGATCACTATGAGTTCAAGCCACATGGCAAGACCCTGTACCAAATAAATAAATTTTTAAAAATTGAAAAAGCAGAAATTTTAAACTTTGATGAAGTGTAACCCATAATTTTTTCAGAAATCTTCTGATGATGTATTAAAGAAATTCTTTTTTTTTTTTTTTTTTTTTTTTTGTGGGACCAGGGTTCGAACTCACGACCTTGCACTTGCCCAGCAGGCACTTGTGCCTCGGAGCTATCTCCCCAGCCCCAAGAAATTCTTATATAACCCAAGGTCACAGGATTTTTCCATGTTGTCCTTTAAAAAGTTTTACAGTTTTCATATTTAGGTTTCATACTGAGGTCTATGATACATTTGACGTTAAATTTTGTATGTGGGATAATATGTGGGTCTAGACTTATATGCACAGATCCCTAATTGTTCAGCATCCTTTGTTGAAAAGGCTATTCTTCTTCTATTGAATTGCTGGGCAAATGTGCAACTCTGTGGAAAATCAGCTGACCAGATTACACGTGAATCTATTTCTGGGTTTTTTATATTTTATTCTTTTCCACTGACCTAGAAGTCTATTCACTTGCCAGTACCATTTCTTAAGTACTGTATTTGTATAGTAAGTCAAAAATAAGTACAGTTTAGGGGCCCGGCAGGATGACTCAGTGGTCTAAAGAGCCTATAGGGGCCCGGTGGGATGGCTGAGTGGTCTAAAGTGCCTGCTTGGGAAAGCTTAGGCGGCTGCAGGGGCCGCGGTTCGATTCCCCGGCACCACATGCTGCGCCAGCCCTGCCCTCGGGGCGGGCTGAGCTGGCCATAAAAATAAATAAACAAACAAATAAAGAGCCTGTAGGCAGCTGCAGAGACCACGGTTTGATTCCCGGCACCACATGCTGCGCCAGCCCTGCCCTCAGGGCAGGCTGAGCCAGCCATAAAAATAAATAAATAAACAAACAAAAGTTCTGAAAGAAAAAAAAAAAAATACAATTTAGTTCCTTTGCTTTTCCATGTAAATTTTAGAACCAATTACTGATTTATGCAAAAAATCTTTTTTTTTTCCTTTTTTAAAATAAGTTTTCTTTTTTCAAAAATTTATTTATTTATTTATTTATTTATTTATTTATTTTCTTGTTTCAGAACCTTTGTTTGTTTATTCACTCATTTTTATGGCCTGGCTCAGCCCGCCCTGAGGGCAGGGCTGGTGCAGCATGTGGTGCCAGGGATCGAACCGCGGTCCCTGAAGCCACCCAAGCTTTCCCAAGCAGGCGCTTTAGACCACTGAGCCATCCCGCCAGGCCCCCTATACAAAAAATCTTAATGAGATTTTATTTGTAACCATATAGAACATATAAATGAATCTGAAGAAGCACAACTCTTATGTGAAGGGTTCTGACTGCTATTCAACATTTCAACCACCTGCTAGCACTAAAGTGAGCTTAGTGACCCAGAATTTTCTAAAAATAATTCTCAAGATACTCAGAGATACTTTTCATATAAAAAAAGAAAAACTAGAACTCATTACTAAATACCTTATTTAATGTAAGATTTTACTTTGGAAGATAACAGACAAATGCTGTCTTAATTCTTGGACCCCACAAATCCAAGGCAGAAACTACTTACATAATCTTATTGAAAAGACTGCTCTGTTATCTCAGAGGAACAAGTAAAGAGACCATTTCAAAGAACACAGTGGGGCTGGAGATACAGCTCAGTAGCATGGTGCCTGCCTGGCAAACACAAGGTCATGAGTTTGACACCTGGTACCAGAATGAAAAAAGAAAAAGAACATGGTGGACTGCACAAAGAAATCAAGGCAGGAGGAGATAGTTCAGCAGCTTAAGCACCTTTCTGGCAAGCACAAGGTCTTGAGTTCAAGATCAGGATAAGAATAGGGACATGAAGAAGTAAAGGATATAAATAGAAGGAAAATAGCTGGGCTTGCTGGGGCACACAGGTACAAATTTCTCTATGATGCATGTTATTATACATATTGAAAATGTAATAATAAAATAAAATTTTTAAAGAAGTGAATAATAGGGGTTGGGCAGATCCCTCGGCGGGCTAACCACCTGCCTGACAAGCACAAGGACCCTAGTTTGATCACTGGTACCACAGGCCATGCTGGCCCTAGAACCCAGGGTAAATCACGCTGGCCACCAACACTGGGTATGGTGGCACATGTCTATAATCCCAGCATTGGTGAGGTTGAGACAGGAGGATCACTGAGTCTGATCTGTGTAGCAAAACCCTGTACCAAACAAGTAAAACATTTTAAAAGAAAAAAGGGAGCCAGGCATGGTGGTGCATGCCTGTAATCCAAGCACTTAGGAGGCTGAGACAGGAGGATTGGTGTGAGTTTGAGAACAGCTTGGGCTACAAAAGTGAGTTCAAGGCCAGCCTGAACTGCATAGTGAGACCCTAATCTCATAAAGACAAAAAAAAAAAAAAAAAAAGCAAAGAAAAAAGGAATAAAAGATAATACACTTTTACTAAATATCCACTATACAACACATAACCTGCTAAATCTTCACATACTGTAGCTATCCAGAGGCCAGAAATGCTACATCCTACATTTGGCATAAGCAAATTCCTTTGCAACCTGATGCAATAAGCTTTTGAGATTTTGTTTTCTTGGCTCAAGAAAGAATACACTTTTTTTAAAAAAAAATTTTATTTTATTTATTTATTTATTTTTCTTGTTTCAGAACCTTTGTTTGTTTATTCACGCATTTCCATGGCTGGCTCAGCCCACCCCGAGGGCAGGGCTGGCACAGCATGTGGTGGCCGGGATAGAACTGCGGTCCCTGAAGCCGCCCAAGCTTTCCCAAGCAGGCACTTTAGACTACTGAGCCATCCCGCCAGGCCCCAGAATGCACATTTAAAAAAAAAAAAAATCTGTATCATCTTTTTTTTTTTTTTTTAATTGTTTATTCACTCATTTTTATGGCCGGCTCAGCCCGCCCCAAGGGCAGGGCTGGCGCAGCATGTGGTGCCGGGGATCGAACCGGGGTCCCTGAAGCCACCCAAGCTTTCTCAAGCAGGCGCTTTAGACCACTGAGCCATCCCGCCGGGCCCTGTATCATCTTAATGTAATTATAAGAAAATGGAAATTATAAAAGTTGATATATTCTGGCCACAAGGGTGATAAAATCCCTTGTCATAGCCTGGGTTGGCAAGTATATAGGAAAACAGGTAATCTCATATGCCAATAGGAGTGTGTATCCACCTGGAAGCACTGTGGAATACCTGAGGGAGGTAAGTATAGAAAACACATATCAAAGGGTGATACTACACATGTATCAAAGGGTAGCTCAGGTACACAGCATTTCCAAACAAGTGAACGACACATATCACATTCAAAGAGACTAACTGCACACAAGGCAACAAGTACAAGACTTCTTGAAAAGAAACACATATTAGCAAGATAGCTCAGTGGAGTAAGTGCATGCCTGGCAAGCACAAGGTCCTGTGTTCAATTCCTATACAAAAAATAAATAAACTGATCTCTTTGCCAGGGAAATAGTTCAGTGGTTTAAGTGCCTGCCTGCCTGCCTGACAAGCACAAGGTCATGAATTCAATCCCTGGTACAAAAAAATAAATAAATAAAAAAGATCAGAACAGCAGCATAATTATCCAAACTAGTCTGCACCTATACCTAAAAAGAAACACATTTCCCTCAGAAAGCAAAAGCAAGGCCTAAAGAAAGTGACTTACCTAATGACTAACAAATTTTTAAGTCAGATGGTTTCTTTTTTTAAAAAATTTATGTCCTTGAAGCCGCCCAAGGTTCCCCAAGCAGGCTCTTTAGACCACTAAGCCATCCCGCCGGGCCCTAAGTCAGATAGTTTCTTAATCTTTTTTTTTTTTTTTTTCCTACAGGGTGTCACTACACAAGTCATACTCCTAGTGATCCTCCTCCTGGCTCAGCCTCCCCTGTGCTGGGATTATAGGCTTTCAGGGGCCAGGATGGCACACTGGGGATTCTGGAGACTGTGCGGCACGTAGTACCACAGATAGAACTCCAGTACTTGCACTTGCCAGGATGGTGCTTAGACCACCGAGCTACCTCCCCAGCCCCAGAGGGTTTCTAATTCCTGGTTTTCATCAAGATTAATGGAATTCATTATGGAGCTGTCATCTAATGAAACAATGAATTTTGAAAATATTAATCTATATACTCAGTATATAACTCAAAATGTTAACTTTGCCATAGTAAAGCTTCCTTTACCAAATACTAAATTTAGGTATTTGAATGCTTCTTGACTATGATGTCTTCAAAATCAATACAAAGAAAATTGCTATATCCTATTTTATTCTAGCAAGAAACTGACTTACAAGTATATGACATAATTTAGAAAAATAATAGCCTCTACCATCAAGAAAAGTATTTCCAACCAAATCAACTTTTAAGGTTAATAACAATTTATCAAAAATTGTAATATATGGACCTGGGAAATAGCTCAGCAGCACAGCACCTGCTTAGGAAATGTGAGGTTCTGGGGCCTGGCAGGATGGCTCAGTGGTCTAAAGTGCCTGCTGAGGAAAGCTTAGGCGGCTTCAGGGACCACGGTTCGATCCCCAGCACCACATGCTGCGCCAGCCCTGCCCTCAGGGCAGGCTGAGCCGGCCATAAAAATAAACAAATAAACAAAACAAAAAAAAGAAAATGTGAGGTTCTGAGTTTGATTCCTAGTACCAAAAAAAAAAAAAAAAAAAAAAAAAAAAAAAAGTAATGTATTTTACTTCTTTGGCATCTTTGTCCTAAGTAGTTCTCACAGAGAACCAAAAACTTAAATTTAAATAGTCCATGGTTTCTCTTATATGAGAAACCCAAAACATAAATTAAAGAGAAAAATAAAAGACAATAGGAGTCAGACATACTGGTGCATGCCTATAATTCCAGATCTCAAGAGGCTGAAACAGGATGATCGCAACACACTGAAGCTCAAGCTGGGCTACACAGTAAATTCAAGGCCAGCCTGAATTACACAGTGAAATCCTGTCTCAAAAAATAAAAACTAAGAGCCAGGGAGACAACTCAGTGGCATAAGCACTTGCCTGGCAAGCACAAGGTCCCAAGTTTGATCCCTAGTAACTGCAAAATAAATAAAAGCTAGAAAAGAAACAAAGAATTCAGATGCATTGTGTGCATACACCAGCTCCCCACAATGAATGTATGTGCTACAGACACAGACATAAAATTTTTTCAAAAAAGAACCTAAAACCCCGGTGTGATGGTGCACACCTATAATTCCAGCACTTGGGAGGCTGAGATAAGAGGATCACCATGAACTCAAGGCCAGCAGAGGCTACATAACAAAATCCTGTCTCAAAATAACAGTGCCATGCCAGTCCCGCTGCTGGGGCACACTGAGACTGGGCATGAATTCATCCTTTTCATGCCTCAGCAAGAACAGTTTTGGTGGCCAAGTGTTCATGTCTACTGAAAGTGGGTTTTGGGGTAAGTGGGGAAAGAAGCTGAAGACACAAATTGGATACATCTCTTTCAAACAAAGTAAATGGGACAGATGAGGAATTCACATAGTACTTTTTTTTAATGGTGAAAAAAATATTTTTCTTTCTTGCTTTGGGTTTTGGTTGTCGTTTTTTGAATCCCAGTTGAAACCTCCTACAATCTTCCTGCCTCAACTTCCAGTGCTGGCATTATATGCACATACAACAACAGCTGACTAAAATTACGGTATATTTGATGGTGACAAGTAATCTGGATGAATAAAATGAACTGATGATACAGAAGACAGAAGCAAAAAGTGGTAAGAACTACCCCAAGTGGGACATGGGCACGTCACTCCGAGCACACAGGGAAGGAGCTCAGAAGGCAGGTTATGTGCGTGGGACTATGTAGAAGCTGTCTCCTGACTGTGTACACCGAGTCTCCATTGTAAAAGTCATCAGCTGAGAATAAGAACTGAAGACAAGCACGTGAAGTCCAAACAAAGAAGAGATGAAACAGCTATGTAGGAAAGTGGAAGGCTATAACTTCATGTGAATTAGCAAGAGAATCCTTCAAGTTCATGTTCCTTACCAAAATAACCACTCATTTACAGTATAAACATAGTATCAATATATCAAATAATTCTCTTTTTTATGTATTTGGCATAGGGTCTCACTATACAGCTCAAGCTCACAGTGATCCCTCCATTTTCAGCCTCCTCAGCATTGTGACTACAGGAGTACACCACCACGCCCGGACTTGATGGCTGGCCAGTTCAGTGGGGGCAAGGCGGAGACTGTGTAGTCCATAGGCCATGTGGTGCTGGGGATCAAACCCTAGTTCCTGCACTTGCCTAAGCAAGTGCTTAGTATGCCAAGCTCTCTCACTGGCCCTCTAGTAATTCTTTATGAATTGTATGCTGTTACTATAAACAGGACCTATGAAATAGCGAATTAAGAAAAGTACATACTCATGAAAACTAGTTTCCTTTTATTTTTTAATTAATTTGGTGGTGGTACCAGGGATCAAACTCAGGATCTTGCACTTGCCAGGCAAGTACTTTTTCCACTGAGCTATCTCCCCAGCCCAGAAAACTGTAGTTTCTTAAGAGGAATGTGGAATTAAAAATAAAATATGGAAGCCGGGCGTGGTGGCGCACTCCTGTAATCCCAGCACTCGGGAGGCTGAGGCAGGAGGATTGGTATGAGTTCGAGATCAGCCTGGGCTACAAAAGTGAGCTCAAGGCCAGCCTGAACTGCATAGCAAGACCCTGTATCAAAAAATAAAAATAAAAATAAAAATAAAATAAAATAAAATAAAATATGGAGCTGGACATGGTGGCAATTTCAGCACTGCTGAAGACATCTGGAGCAAGTGTATAATCTCTTCCACAGTGAGACTCGTGCCAACACTGCCCTCTGGTGTCCAGTTAGGTTGGTTGCAACGTTCCATAAAGGAACTTCGCAGAACAAAGGAAGGCTGCAGCATCTTATTTATCACCCACCCTTCCTGGGACTGACAGGCAGCATCACCTGGGCTCTGGTTTCTCAGTCTTGGCTTGTGAATTCAAGTCATCCATGTCGGCTCCTTCAAACAAACTATTAGGCCGGATTCCCAGAGTTTCTTTTGGAGCCTCACAGTGATATTTCAAACAAGCTCCCCTAGGATCTGAGAAAGCTGTTTCAGGGGACAATACTTTGAGAACCACAAGCCTTTAGAGCTTTCAATGATACAAACAGCCTGCTACAGTGCTGTCTGTAGATTCCACTAGCCTGCGTTAATTTGCTATTATGCAAAAATAAGCTTTTGCCTCAAAGACTTGCTGGAACACTAAAGAAAAAAAGCATCCTCTCAACCTCACAAAGAACTACTTAAACACAAAGGCTACAGAAAAATTTAAGTTTAAATTACATTTGTCAACTATTTATGATTGAAGTTAAACAACATGCTAGATGTTCACTGGAATGAAACAAAGTAACATAATTATTTGTGTATTTGTATCTGAGAGAAATCTTTGTTTTGCCTAGAAAACTCATATAGTACTGATAACCAACTATTACTAGGAAGATACTGTTTCTTAATAAAAAACAAAAACAAGCAATAAAAAGCCAAGTACAGTGGGGCATACCTATAATTCTGGCTGAGGCAAGAGAATCATCACTAGTTGGAGGCCAGCCTGGGCTACATAATAAAAACACACACCTGTGTGATACCAAAGTAGAGTTCAGACTAGGCAATTGAGCAAGATGCTGTCTCAAAAATAAAAAGAGCCAGCCGGATAGTTCAGTGGATTAAAGTGCCTGGTTAGGCAGTAGGGATCAACCTCCAGGTGGGTGTGCCATGTCAGCTCCACCCCTGGGCCACACTATTGAGACTGGGCATGGCACATACCTATAATGTCAGCACTTGGGAGGCTGAAAACAGGATCACTGCAAGTCCAATCTATGTAGTGAGACCCTGTAGATTACCCCAGAGACTCTGTACTAAAAAATAAATAACAAAGGAAAATAATAGTATGTCCACAGAAAGGCTCCAAAACAATGACCAAGCCAGTAGCAACAAGTATCAAAAGCACTCACACTGAAGGTCTAAAATAACACTCAACACCTTTAAAAAATATAGCACCTTTTACAGAAACTTTTGTTTCCAAGTTTAGAGCAGGAATTGTACCTAGAAGGAAAAAAAAAAAAAAAAGTTTTTTTTTTTTTTTAAAACCGGGTAGGGGCCAGGGAGATAGCTCTGTGGCACAAGTGCCTGCCTGGCAAGTGCAAGGTCATGAGTTTGAACCCTGGTCCCACCAAAAAAAAAAATAAAAAATAAAATAAAAAAATAAAATAAAACCGGGTAGTGAACTTAGGACCTTATACTTGCCAGGTACTTATGCTATTAAGCTATCTCCCCAGCCCACTCTAAAGGCAATTTTTGAAGGGCCAAATAGCTCAGCAAATTTAAAGCACCTGTAAGCAGGTGCAATGGCAGGGGCTCAATCCACAGGCCTGCCATGCAGGCCCTGAACCTGGGGCATGCTGAGACAGCTACTGAGGCTGGACTTGGTAGTGTATACCCGCAATCCCAGTTCTTGGGAGGCTGTAAACAGTAGGATCACTATGAATCCAATCTAGTAGTGAGACCCTGTAAATCCTTCCCTAAAAATACAAAAAATCAATAAATATAAATAAAAGCAATTTTTCTACTCTGTGCTAAACAACATAAGGCAGCCCTGCTTCCTTAGCTATTTTTAAACTGAAAGCAATTAGGGTAGAGGTATAAAAATTAAAGAAAATAAAAACACTATTGTCCAAAGAATCTTATTATTTATAACCCATTCAACTGCGTCTTCTAATATTAGATGCAGGAAAATGGTTAATAAAACTGATTGTCCTGAAACCACTGCAAATTTATATATCAAGAGCACCAGAAATTGCTTGTTGAACTTGCTCCAAGAACAAAAATGGAAATTAAAATGGATATACAATGGAACAATGGACTTGAGCCCTTCTCTCATTTCTGAAGAAGTGCTCAGGAGAAAAAATATCTTTAACAATGTTGTCCAACAAAACAAATACACAATTTATCATTCTAGCAAAAATTCATTACTGTGACAATTCATAAAAATCAGATCTGCAGCAGAGAAGTTGTCATTCACTTGAGAGTCCACTCATAGAATTAGTGAAACAAAGGAAATTCCCTCCCTTTTTTTCTATCTCCAAACAGCTCCTCCCTTCTCTTATATTCTCAACTAAACCTACAAATAACCTTCGGGGGGGCCAGGCGGAATGGCTCAGTGGTCTAAAGCGCCTGCTTGGGAAAGCTTGGGCAGCTTCAGGGACCGCGGTTCGATACCCGGCACCACATGCTGCGCCAGTCCTGCCCTCGGAGCGGGCTGAGCCAGCCATAAAGATGAGTGAATAAGCAAATAAAGGTTCTGAAACAAGAAAAACATAAATAAATAAAATAAAAAATTCTTTAAAAAAGAAAAAAGAAAAGAAAAATCTATTGCTACAACTTCACTGAGCTTACTGACCTAGGCATGGGCCCAGAAGCAACAGATACTAAAGGAAAATAGGAAATAAAAAGCAGCCCACTGCTGCCTAGGACTGGTGAAGAATAGAACGGGCAGGAGAGGCTCACCTGAGCCATGGCTAGGGTTAGCATAATGTTTGGATCATACCATTCTCTTTCTCCCTAATTTTTTTTTCTAGGTTAGGCAAAGAAAAAAAACTACAGTTGTAGATATTTCCATTTCCCTAGGAAAAAAGCCAAACCCTATCAGCCAGAAGGCACACATGAACACCCTCTGCAGCATGTAGTGTAGAAAAGTGCCACTAGGAGAGGAGCAAGACGACATTCTGGCCCTGGCTTCATCCACACACCCACAGCTGATCCAGCACTATGGGGTTACACCATGAAGAAAGACCCAGCCACAAAGGTACACAGGATTGAGCACAAACACAAGGAAAAGGGAAGAGACAACAATAGGGAGGAAGAGCCTCCTGAGAGGCAAGTATGCACGCAAGACCCAAATCTGGAAACACCTCGGCAGCAGCACCCACCTAGCAGGTACAAGGACCTGTTTGATTCTGTCAGGGAACAAACAAACAAACAACACAAAAGAGCCAAATCTGAGGTGCTGCCAGAAAGTGTAAGAAAAACCTTCCAGTGCCTCACTCCTTATTCTAAGGCCAAGAAATAAAACCCAAGGACAATCACAGTAACACATCCCAACATCCTAAAACCAGCTCAATGTTTGCAAAAAGCTGACTCAATGCAACAGATATGCCCCATATCTGGCACACCTGAGACCCAGAAAACTAAGAAGCATGCAGATGCACACATATGTGTACAAACACACATGCACAGAGAAAAGATGTTATTAAAATACTACAGAGTTGGGTGTGGTGGTGCATGCTTGTAATTCAAGCACTTGGGAGGCTGAGGCAGGACGATTACTTCCACATAGTGAGTTCCAGGCTAGCCTCAACTACATAGCAAGACCCCATCTTGGGGGGGGGGCAGCTAGGGTGAGAGATGACCATGATACTCAAATTACTAGACAAACATTTAAAGTAATTCTGATGTGTGTGTGTGTGTCTTCTGTGAGAGAGCAAACACTCAAGACCTTTTCCATGCTAAACAAGTGCTCCCTCTTAGCTCTTTCTCCCAGCTTCCCACCCCTTACTAGGCTTAATATGTTAACTCTACAGTACAAAAGGTGAAAACAAATTCTACACAAAGACAGAAAAAAAAAAAAAAGGAAAGATTCAAACAAAAGTGACAGAAATTTTTTTTTTAAACTTTCTTTTAAGAATTTTTTATTTTATTTATTTATTTTTTCCTTGTTTCAGAACCTTTGTTTGTTTATTCACTCAATTTGGCTGGCTGCAGCATGTGGTGCTGGGGATCGAACCTCAGTCCCTGAAGCCGCCCAAGCTTTCCCAAGCAGGCGCCCTAGACCACTGAGCCATCCTGCCCAGCCCAGTGACAGAAATTTTTTAAAGTACAAATATTAAAGATTTTTTCAAATACCATGATCAGGCACAGTAGTGAATGCCTGTACTCTCAATGCTCAAGAGACTGTGGCAGAAGGACTGCAATTTTGAGGCCAACCTAGGCAACTCAGGGAGATCCTGTCTCAAAATAAAAACTAGGGCCCGGCAGGATGGCTCAGTGGTCTAAAGCGTCTGCTTGGGAAAGTATGGGTGGCTTCAGGGACCGCGTTTCGATCCCCGGCACCACATGCTGAGCCAGCCCTGCCCTGGGTGGGTGGCGGGGCTGAGCCGGCCATAAAAATGAGTGAATAAACAAATAAAGGTTCTTAGGTCCGGCGGGATGGTTCAGTGGTCTAAAGCGCCTGCTTGGGAAAGCTTGGGCTGCTTCAGGGACCGCAGTTCAATCCCCGGCACCACATGCTGCGCCAGCTCTGCCCTTGGGGCGGGCTGAGCCGGCCATAAAAATGAATGAACAAACAAATAAAAGTTCTGAAACAAGAAAAATAAATAAATAAATAAAAACGAATAAAGGTTCTGAAACAAGAAAAAATAAATGAATAAATAAATAAATAAATAAATAAAAACTAAAAAGGACTGGGGATACAGCTCAGTGTTAGAACACCACTCCTAGTGCCACCAAAAAGCAAAAATTCCAACCACACAAAATACAAAGAAGAGCCCAGCCCAGCCCAAACCCCACCGCTGGGAGCTGAGCCTGCGCACCCGCTGCGGGTAAGCCCCTGCGCCCCTCTGCCCCGCCTCTGCGTTCCCGCGACTAACTTCCTGTCCCAGCCCAGCCCAAACCCCACC
>PVJA010052238.1:0-12502 GCA_004027025.1 Myocastor coypus
TTTGACCAAGTCTGGGCATGGTGGGCATACCTGTAATCCCAGACTTGGGGAGGCTGAAAACCAAAGGATCACTACAGAGCTCAGACCCTGTACCAAATACATAAAAAAAGAAAAGAAAAGAAAAAAGATAAGCATTGTAATATTTGCTGTCATATGTGGAACCCGAAATAAAAGATGACATAAAAATAGAAAACTAAGATGTGGTACACGCCTAAAATGCCAGCATGAGAGGCTAAGTTACGAAGTCCAGCTTGGGTTACATAGCAAGAGTCTGTCTCAGAGAGGGGACAGGAGAAGAGTACGTTAGAGAAGAGGAAAGGAATGAGAAAGGAAGGAGAGTAAGGAGGACAATGAAATAGAGGAGGAAAGGATGCGCGTGATCAAAGTATTCCTATATGAAAATGCCACACTGAAAGTGGTTTTTTTTTAGTGAAAGCAATTATTGTGAGTACTAAATACTTACAAAGCTTTAGAACCTCCTCCCAAAAGAGAGAAAGGAAGGAAAAAAGAAAGAAGGAAGGAAAGGAGGAAAGAAAGAAAGAAAAGAGAAGAGACGAGAAGAGAAGAGAAGAGAAGAGAAGAGAAGAGAAGAGAAGAGAAGAGAAGAGAAGAGAAGAGAAGAGAAAAGAAAAGAAAAGAAAAAAAGAAAGAGGGGCCCAGCAGGATGGTTCAGTGGTCTAAAGCGCTAAAGTGCCTGCTTAGGAAAGCTTAGGCGGCTGCAGGGACCGCAGTTTGATCCCCGGCACCACATGCTGTGCCAGCCCTGTCCTCAGGACAGGCTGAGCCGGTCATAAAAATAAACAAAAGTTCTGAAACAAGAAAAAAAATTAAAAATTAAAAAAAAATAGGCACAAGAAAATTGCAAGGTCTGGGCCTGGCAGGATGGCTCAGTGATCTAAAGTGCCTACTTAGGAAAGGTTAGGCAGCTGCAGGGACCGCGGTTCAATCCCTGGCACCACATGCTATGCCAGCCCTGCCCTCAGGGCAGGCTGAACCAGCCATAAAAATAAATAAATAAACAAACAAAAGTTCTGAAACAAGAAAAAAAAGTTAAAATTAAAAAATAAATAAATAAATCTTAAACTTTGAAAAAAAGAAAGGAAGGAAGGAAGAAAGAAAGAAAGAAAAAAAAGGGACCTCAGTGGGATTTTTTTGATATGAAAATTCTAAGAAAGATATAGCATGGCCTAAGCTGCTTTGTGTACAGCCAGGAAGCGCACACTGAAAACACCTGCTGTGAAATGGAATTTTCCTTAGTTCTGAAGGCAGTATAGGAGCTACATTGGTGATATACTCATGCTTCTAAACAATTTACTTTAGGGGCCCGGCGGGATGGCTCAGTGGTCTAAAGCATCTGCTTGGGAAAGCTTGGGCAGCTTCAGGGACCTCAGTTCAATCCCCGGCACCACATGCTGCACCAGCCCTGCCCTTGGGGCAGGCTGAGCCGGCCATAAAAATGAGTGAATAAACAAGCGGGGGTTCTGAAACAAGGAAAAAGAAAAAAAATAAATAAGCAATTTACTTCAACACCTCCAGGTATGGTGTGACACATCACTCTGGAGGCCAAGGCAGGAGAATTACTACAAGTTCAAGGCCAACCTGGTCTAGTTCAAGGCCAATTCTAGTAGTGGGTTCAAAGCTAACCTGAAATACACAGCAAGACTCTGTCATACACACACACACACACACACACACACACACACACACACACACACAATAATTTACTTTGTGGTAGCTCAGACCTGTAATCTCAGCACTTTGGGAGGCCAAGGAAAACAGATTGCAGGTTTGAGCCCAGCCTAGGCATTTTACAAATTATCAAGACTCTGTTTCAATATAAAAAAATAAAGGAAGAAGGACTGGGCATGTATCTCAACACAGAGGCACTGGGTTTAATCCCCAGGACCACAAATAACAACAATAATAACATACCGCAAATTCTGAATTAACTTTCGCTATTCCAACAGATACCAGCTAATTTGATTCTGTGAAAAAGGCCATAGCAACTCCCTTGGTAAAATGCTTCACAAATGTCCAACTTTTTAGAAAATGCTAAGGATGCCATTTATTCAGCAACAAAACAGAAAGTCCTACAAGGTACTAGACTATTCTCACCATAGCCTTTCCTGGAAATCCAGAGCAGCAGCAGCACTTCCTGGTAGGGCTGTGACCTACATTGGACGAAGAAACAGCACACCTGATTGACTCAGAAAATCAGAGTAATAAAACCGCCAGTGATGATGTAGCCCAGCCATTAGAAGAAGGGGGTTAAAAATTTAAACACCCTTTTTACTCATTAATCTCCAACCGCTAAGGACAAACAAAAAGCAAAATTAATGTGATTGTAAACTAAGCACTTGTGTCCTGTGGCTGCCGTTTGGGCCTGCTGAGAGGAAACGAGCTGATCAAAGCAAGGGGTCTGCTGAGGCCTGGGAGCCCCGGGCTGCTTGGGGGAGTGCACAGCCAGGATCCATTACCCAGCCTGTTGCAGGAGCAGGTGAACCCCGTAATTAATCTTGACTTCAATTTGGAGGGAAGCAGGAAGCCTCCCTCCCTCTCCACAGAGTTTACATGTTAATCCCCTGGGGTCTGGAGAAAAGTTTTTAAATTGGCAGAAAGACTTTTTCTGCCCTTCTGAATTGTGGAGAAGAAGCAGTTGGGAGAAGAGGCGAGTTCCCTAACTTCAGGCAGTTAATATGCCTCCAAGGAAGCAGCTGACTGTAACCTTGCTTGGTTTAGTTAGGTGTGTCTCAGCTTCAGGAGCAAAGGCAAGCAGTCACCAGTAGTGTTTTATATATATATATATATATATATATATATATATATATATATATATATATATATATATATATATATATATATATATATATAAATATATATATAACTATATATATATATATATATATATATATGGTTATGGTCTGTTCAGCCTGCCCTGGGGGTGGGGCTGGCACAGCATGTGGTGCTGGGGATCAAAACCATGGTCCCTGTGGTTGCCTAAGCTTGCCTAAGCAAACGCTTTAGACCGCTGAGCCATTTCAATGGCTTTTTTTAAAAATTATAATGTCAAGATCAGGACTTTATTATTATTTTTTATTATTATTATTATTATTATTATTATTATTTTGTCTTTTTGAGACAGGGTCTCACTATGCAGTTCAGGCCGGCCTTGAGCTCACTTTTGTAGCCCAGGCTGGTCTCAAACTCACACCGATCCTCCTGCCTCAGCCTCCCCAGTGCTGGGATTACAGGCATGCGCTACCATGCTGAGCTATTATTATTATTTATTTGGTACAGGTTCTCACTACACAGCTCAGATTCCTAATGACCCTCCTGACTCAGCCTTCCTAGCACTGGGATTACAGGTGTGCATCACCATGCCCAGTTTCAGCAGCCGGCTCAGTGCAGGGCCATTCCTGCATGCAGCACTGGGGATAGAACCTGAGATCTTGCGCTTGCCAGGCAGGCGCTTAGACTGCCAAGCTACCTCTCCAGCATAGTCACCAGGGTTTTTGTTTTCTTTGGGGGTGGGCACCAGAGATTGAACTCGGGACCTAGTATTTGCCAAGTCACCAGGTTTTTAATCCAAGAAAATACTGTACTGTGAGAGCTCTGAACCCCCACCCCACAAGTCTAACCATGATAATCTAGAGAATTGAAATTGGATGTTTTCAAAAGAAATCACTTATCAATGGACTCTTGATTGTTCAAAACTTGGCCAGGGCTTTACTTACTATTCTAGGTACAAGAACACAAATAGACACCTGGCTTGCCACCTCTAAATAACAAACTATGAGAATATAAACGCAATGTAGTCATCCCTTGGTGCCCATTGGAGACTGATTCCAGAACTAATCTCCTACCCAGAAAAAGCCAAACTTCACAGATATTCAAGTCCCTTCCATAAAATACTAGTGTCTGCATGTAATCTATCCTCCCATGTAATCTCAATCGTCTGTAGATTATAATGCCTAATGCAATGTAAACATTGTGTAAATCATTCAAGAAATAATGAAGGGAAAGTCTGTACATATTCAGTACCTACACAATTTCCTTTTGAATATTTTCACTCTGAGCTTGGATAAATCTGCACAACTAGAACCTATGGATATGGAGGGCAACTATATCTGCATCATCAGAAATTTCATATTAAAAAAACAGGAATATATGCTAAAATCTAATCATGAATGAATTGATCTCACCCCCCCCCTTTGTGTGCAGGACCGAGGTTCAAACTCACGACATTGCACTTGTCAGGCAGACACTTGTGCCATGGAGCTATCTCCCCAACCTGAATGAATTGGGTAGCAAATTAAATCCAAACCATGGAAAGTAATCTTTCCTCTGAGGGGTGACAACCAATTGTGCATCTAAGCAGAGAGGCTGGAGGGTGACCTCTGACACCCACACACTAAGCTGTGAGACCACTCCTTTGGGGTAGAACAGATGTGATCTAAGAGGGCATTCAGGAATCTCAGTGCTTGGGTGTCCACCCTCTTCTGACACCTTCAGTAGCAGGCTGAGGTCTCAACAAGGCACAAATTAGTTATCTAAGCATTTAAAAAAAAAAAAAGGACCCTTTTCCCAGATGTCCTATTTACACTGGGCTTCACAGCCACGACTCTATCTACCTTACTGCCTTCTGCTCCTCCCCAGCAACTTTTTAACATGTCACGACATTTCTGAAATCATTAATGACACCTCTTTTTTCTTCCTCATTCTAAAGAAATCTGATGTCCTACTGTTAAACATGTAGTTAGGAATCCAATCAGTTTCTGTTCAATGTCCAACTCTGTTCCTGTTTGTTCAAACCCCACTAAGCAAAATGACACAAATCCACTGAAAACAAGCTCAATGATATACTATATATATTTTGTTATTCAAAATGAGCTACTTATGCAACAGGATTTGGGACGAATTCCACATGGGCACTCAGCTTGAGTTAAGAAGAAGTTTTAATGAAGAAAACAAGCCAGGGGTCAGCCACAGAAGAGGAGGAGCATAGGGCTTGCTGACTTGCGACTATAATTCCCACACTCAGGAGCCTGTGGGCTGGGCCAGAGGATCTCTGCAAATTGGAGGCCAGCCTGAACTGCAAGTCTCAAAAAAACAGAGAGAAGAAGGAGGGAGGGAGGAAGGGAGGGAGGGAGAGAGAGAGAACCAGGTAGAGATATAGGGAAGAGAGATATACTAAGGCTAAGTGATATGCCAAACCAGCAGAGGGACATGTCCCTGCTGAGATGATATTTTTTAGAGTAAAATGTGAGCAAGTGGCCTTATCAGAACATGGTCAGAAGCTATTTAGAGCCAAAGTGGCTATTAGAATTTAGATGCCAGCTATTATGAGTTGTCTGGGAAAGCCATCTCCTGGCACCTGAGGATCTTCAGGAAATGCTACCTCTTCTGCTAAGGACAAAACGCCATCTTATGGTAAGCTAAACATGGGCACTTCCTCTCCTGTTAAGAGATGACCTCTGTGCCAGCTGGCACCATATATAGACAGCCCTAGAATTATTCATGAAAAAGTTTTTGGGTATTCTTACCTAAGGCACCTCTCTCTCTCTCTCTCTCTCTCTCTGTGTGTGTGTGTGTGTGCTACAATTGGCTGGGGATGGAGCTCAATAGTAGGGCACGTGCCTCACAACCTGGAGACCTTGGGCCCAACCTCCAGCACCATAAATAAATAAATATTACTCATAAACCACTATAATGACCTGTTAATAACAGGTATGACAACCATCCTATAACTGCCTACCAGAAAAAGAAATTTTCTGACTTAATATAAGACTGTCAGGGTTCAAAAGTTCCAGTGAAATAACTATATAACATAAAGACATATCAGAACATTAAGTCAAGGGGCTGGGGAGATAGTTCAGTGGCTTAAGTGTGTACCTGGCAAGCACAAGGTCCTGAGTTTGGTCCCCAGTACCAAAAAAGAAAAAAAAAGAATATTAAGACAAAGACTGGCAAGATAACTCAGCAGACTAAACACCTGCCTAGATAAGCACAGGGACTGGGGTTTGATCCCCAGCAACACATACTACACTGGCCCCACCCACAAGTATGCTGAGCCAGACACTGAGACCAGGTGTGGTGGTGCTCGCCTGTAATCTCAGCACTAGGGAACTGAAAACAGGAGGATCATTATAAGTTCTGAGCTGCGTAGAGAGACCCTGTACCAATACATATATATATATATATATATATATATGGTCTGTGAGAACGAAGGCAAAGGAGATAGGGGATAAAAGATGACAGATGATGAGATGAGAGAGAAAAGACATAAAAGAACAAGTTCATTGATCACCAGTGCTAACTTCTGAGGATGCACAAATCTACAAGACTGACATGGTAGCTGTCTACAAGTAGCACAGTAGATTTTTTTTTTTAGCCCAGTAGATCTTAACATATTAAAATAATAATTCACCAAGATTTTCCCCTTGAATCATTTGTGCTAACTTTTAACTCTCCCATGTGTCCTGAGTGTTTTTTTTTTTTCAAAAATATATTCAACTGATAGAACAGAAGCAATAATAGGGCCAGCAAGATGGCTCAGTAGTCTAAAGCACCTGCTTGGGTAAGCTTAGGCAACCGCAGGGACTCTGGTTCCATCCGCAGAACCACATGCTGTGCAGCCCCGCCCCAGGGCAGGCTGAGCCAGCTATAACATACATACATACATACATACATACTTACATACATACATACATACATACAGTTTTTTAAAAAAAAACAAAGAAGCAATAATAAGTTTTGAAATAGAAAAATGGTTAATCTACTAAACAAACAAGCCTTAGTAAAATTTAGAATGTTTAATTTTTAATTTTTTATTTTTTTCTTTTTGATGATACCAGGGATTGAACTTAGGGCCTTACACTTGCCAGGTGAGCACTTATTCTACTGAGCTATTTGCACGGCTCCGAGAATGTTTAATTTGTTCTAGACATATTTTAACCTGAAAACTGGCCTTGAAAAGGCCAGGGGCAGGGTGGGGGTTAGACCTCAAAAAGAAGAAGAATGCAACATTTATCTAGGACATATTATGTTAAAAAAAAAAAAAAAACAATGAGCCGGCCAAATAGCTCAGTGGATTCAAGTGCCTGCAAGCAGGCACCAGGCTTAGGGGTTCAATCCCTGGGCCTGCTGTGCCAGCCCCACACCCGAGGCATGCTGAGATTGGGCGTGGTGGCGTGTGTGTATATAATTCCAGCTCTTCAGAGGCTGTAAACAGGTGGATTAATAGAGTCTGATCTAGTAGTGAGACCCTGAACAGCCTATCCCTGTAGACCCTTACCTAAAATTAAAAAAAAAAATAAAAATAAAAATATATATATATATATATATATATATATATATGTATATTTCAGTTGAAGTGCTTTATTTTTTTTTAAGAAGGGCTTTTTAATTTTTTTTTTTGGTGGGACTGGGGCTTGAATTCATGACCTTGCACTTGCCAGGCAGGCACTTGTGCCATGGAGCTATCTCCCTGGCCCCTTTTTTCTTTCTTTCTTTCTTTCTTTCTTTCTTTCTTTCTTTCTTTCTTTCTTTCTCTCTCTCTCTCTCTCTCTTTTCTTTATATTTAGTACAGAATAAATCTATAGGGTCTCACTATGTAGATCAGACTTGTAGTGATCCTTCCTGTTTTCAGCCTCCCAAGCACTGGGATTACAGGCACATGCCACTATGCCTAGTTTCTGTCTCTGTCTCAGCGCCCCCCGGGGGTGGGGCCAGCACTGCATGCCCAAATTGAACCCCAGTCCCTGTGTCTGCCTAAGCAGACTCTTTAACCCAATGAGCTATCTGGCCAGCCCTAATGAAGGGCATTTTCAAACATGTCAGAATGAAGACATTGTACAGTCTTTTTCACCAAGATATCAATGTATTGGTGGTGTACTACACTCATAATCCCAGGCACTCAGGAGGCTGAGGTAGGAGGATTCTTTTGAGTTCGAGACCAGCCTGGGCTACAAAGTGTGCTCAAGGTCAGCCTGGCTACATAGTGAAACCCTGTCTCAAAAGGACAGATAGAAAGAAAAAGAGCTCCTGATAGTTATACTGGGGAACAGGAGACAGTCAAAAGAGGGTGGAAGCACAATGAAGTCACAGCTCAGAGGGACCAGCAGCGAGTGCAGAATGGAAAGCACCTGTCGAGAAGAGTTTCAGTAATTGATATAAACACAAATATAACAATAGAAAAATTGACAAAAGATAAGAGTAAGGAATTCACTGAGTAAGAAATATAAATGATGGCAATATGAAAAGTGATCACCTTTACCCTTGGTCAAGGATCCACAAGTTGAAACTACAGATAAATTACCACTTTCCAACCTATGAGGATGATTTTTTAAATTTAAAAAAATATTAACAGAGGGGGCCAGAGAGATAGCTCAGTGGAATAAGTGCTTGCCTGGCAAGTTCAAGGTCCTGAGTTTAATCCCTGGTACAGAAAAAAAAATGTATGTATATGTATATGTATATATATATAGTATATATAAAATAGAGGACTCAGTTGGATAACATTGGGACAATTTTAACATTAACCAGTGGCTGCAATTGAAACACAATAGCTATATAAAAGTTCATGATACTCAAAACTTTAAAATGTTGCTGGGTATGGATTGCATGACTGTAATCCCAGCACTTGGGAGGCTGAAGCAGGATGATCACAGTAAATTTGAGGCCAGCCTGGACTGCATAGCAAGTTCCTATCTCAAAATACATACATACATTCTTTTAAAACCTGGGGATATAGATCAGTGTGAATGCCCTGGATTCAACCCCAAAATACACCTTAAGACTCTGTCTCAAAATAGCACAAAGGTTCTGGGTTCATCCCTAGTGCTGTGGGCTGGGGCTAGGATACAGAGACCAAATGACTAAATATAATCATGATTTTGGGGATTTTTTGTTTGTTGGATTGGTCTTTCGAATCAGGGTCTCCCTGATGTAATATTCAGGATGACCTTGAATTCACTGTGTTGTATGTATGGGCTAGTATCTGTACTTACAGGCATGCAAAGCCATGCCTGGCTATGCAATCATGGTTCTCGATTGGACCCAGTGCAAAAGATATTTTGGGAACAAGGGGAGAAATTTGAAAGTAATGACAGTATTATTACAGTCATGTTAGAAAGAACTACTAAAAAACATATCAAAATGTTTAGACTAACAAAAATAAGTGAAACATGACAATGTTTTTAAAAATCGAATTTAGGCAATAAACCTATGGTATTAGCGTATTATACACACCTATAATTTCTGTAAATATAAAAAGTATTATTAATACTGTATGTAAGTTTGAGAAAATAGGCTATCTCATACACACGTTGGTTATGGTACATACTGGTATAGACTTTTAACAAGACAATATGTAGATTTTATTTTTAAATATACCCTTTGATACAATAATTCCATCCTCAAGAATCTATCAGATGAGGGGATGGTGGCACACATCTGAAATCCCAGCACTAGGGAGGCTCAGATAGGCTACCTCAGGAAAAATAAAAAATCTATTGATGAGCAGGGTATGGCGGCACACACAGCAGTTCCAGCTGCTCAGGAGACTGAGCTCAGCAAACCACTTAAACCCAGGAGTCTGAGAGTAGCTGGCTAACATAGACCCCATTGCAAAAGAAAAAGAAAAAATATTAATCAATGACTGGTAACGTGAGTAGAAGAGTACGCGTACCAGGCAGCTTATTATATAAGTGTTTATAATACAAACAAATTTGAGACAGTGGGAACATGGGTAAGTACATTATGACAATGTATCATGTATTACTGAAGCAAAGTAGGTGTGTTTGCTATAGTAGCCATAATGAAGTACCAAGTAACAGAAATTTGTTTTTTCCAGCTCTAGACACTAGACATCCACAAGGTGCCAAGGTGCTCACAGGGCAGCGGCCTCTCTCCTGGGCCCACTTCTTGCAGGGCCTATGCATGGTCTCCAGTTCTACACAGCAGCACCCAGCTTCCTCTATAAGAAGGCCAGTCACGTTGCAAGACCCACATCAGTGACATCATTTTATCCCAGTTACCTCTCTAAAGATCCTATCTCCAAAAGCAATTACATTCAAGGTATAGTGAGTTGGACTTCAGTATATGAAACTCAAAGGAACACAATTCAGCTCATAATATTTGCCAACATGGAAAAATGTCCATAATCTTTTTTTTTTTTTTGTGGTACCAGGGATTGAACTCAGGACCCTGCACTTGCCATGCAGGCACTTATTCTACTGAGCTATCTCCCTGGCCCATTGCCCATAATCTTAAACTCCTTCTCTCTCTCTCTCTCTCTCTCTCTCTCTCTCTCTCTCTCTCTCTCTCTCTCTCTCTCTCCCTTTCTTTCTTTTTTTTTTTTTAGAGCCAGAGATTGAACAAACTCTTTTCTTTTTATTAAGCAGGCACTAGGCATGATGATATATACCTATAATCCCAGAACTCTGGGGAACCAAGGCAAGAGGATCACAAATTTAGGTTTAGCTTGTGCGACTTAGTGATGTAGTGAAAACTCTGTCCCTAGGGACATACAACTGTTATGAGTATGGATCTTTTATTTTATTAGGGAAGGGTCTACAGGTTGTTAGGGTCTCACTACTAGATTGGACTCACAGTTATCTGCCTGCCAGCATGGCATTGAACCCCCAGCCCCTGCACCTGCTTGCAGGTGCTTTAATCCGATGAGCTATTTGGCCAGCCCTGAACATAGATTACTTTGTAATTTGAAAAATATTACCTTGGGCTAGGGAGATAACTCAGCAGTCTAAGTGCTTGCCTGGCAAATGTAAGGACCCAGGTTTGATCTCCGAGTACCAAATGCCATGTGCCCAGGAATCCTGGGCACACAGAGCTGGCCACAGAAACCAGGTGTGGTGATGCATGTCTGTAATCCCAGCACTGGGGAGGCTGAGACAGGAGGATCACTGAGAGTCTGAGCTGCACAGTGAGACCTCTACCAAATAAATAAATAAATAAATAAGCAAGCAAATTTTAAAATAAAATAATACAAAAATGAGAGATTGGGGAATGTCTCAGTTCCTCTTTTTTAGCTGCTGGGACAAAATACCCAACACTCAAATTAAAGGAAAGGTTTATTTTATTTTATTTATTTTATTTTTTTGTTTATTTATTTTTTGGCTTTTTGAGACAGGGTCTCACTATGCACTTCAGGCTGGCCTTAAGCTCACTTTTGTAGCCCAGACTGGTCTCGAACTCGCACTGATCCTCCTGCCTCAGCCTCCCGAGTGCTGGGATTACAGGCATGCGCCACCACTCCCAGAAAGAAAGGTTTATTTAGCACTCAAGTTAGTGGAAATTTCAGCCTGTACTCAGCTGGATCCATGGTAGAGAACAGCAGTTCATGGTGGCAACAAGGGGAAAAGAGCAATGGGGAGAGCCAGCAGCTTCAGCTTCCAGCGAGCCTCTCTCTCCCCTCCTTATGTGTGTATGCAGAGTATCTGCCCCAGGGCACCCACACCCATAATCCCAGCCCTGGATAAAGAATCAGTCACAAACTCCAGAAGCCTCCCCATGACTACACGTAGACACAAACCCTAACAGGGAGAGATCAATGAAGAAAGGTCCTTGTTGCAATGGGGGGGTGGGCATCCAATCTCATATAGATCAACAAACAAGAAAATCAGAAGAAAGCACTTAAAACATTCCAAATCACAAACTAGGTAAAGGGAAATAAAAATGTGTTGTTCTGATATTGTCTTGGATTATTAGATATCAGTTTAGTGCTATAGTTGAAATGGGAAGGGGACCCAAAAGAGGAAGGAAGGAGTAAGGGTGGGGAGAGGAAGAAGTAAAAAGAATTAAGATGTATTATGTGCATGTATCAACTCCTCATGATGAGCGTAATAATTATGTTCTGCAAACATGTACTAAAAAATGTTGAAATTTAAATAAAATAAAATAAATTGGGCCAGCGAGATGGCTTGAAGCGTCTACTTAGGAAAGCTTAGGCAACCTCAGGGAACGAGGTTTGATCCCCAGCACCACATGCTGCTCCAGCCCCACCCCCAGGGCAGCCTGAGCCAGCCATAATATAAATAAATAAATAAATAAATAAATAAATAAATAAATAAATAAATAAATAAATGTTTTAATTTAATTTAAAAAATAAGACGGTACTTGATGTGTAGGTTGGGTTGTTTGTTTTGGTACTGGGAATCAAACTCAACCTCCCACTTGCCAGCAGGTGCTGAGCTACATCCCAATCTAAGACTACATTAAAACACCTAAGATTTCACTGAAATACTGGGAGTTTTGTTTTCTTTTTCCCCAGTACCAGGGATTGAACTCAGAACTCTAAGCTTGCCAGGCAAGCACTTATTCCACTGAGCTATCTCCTCAGCCCAGGACTTTTTTTTTTAAACAAGTAGGACTAAAGGCAGAGTTTTTCTCCCTTCCAAATTGTTGTAGCAGATAATTTCTTTTCTTTTTTTTTTTTTTTTTTTTTTTTTTTTTTTTTTTTTTTTTTTTTTTTTTTTTTTTTTTT